>JAMAGK010000005.1:614226-821748 GCA_023626135.1 Talaromyces sp. R2412
CCAGAGGAACCAGAGGAACCAGAGGAACCAGACGAACCAGACGAACCAGACGAACCAGAGGAACCAGACGAACCAGACGAACCAGACGAACCAGACGAACCAGACGAACCAGACGAACCAGACGAACCAGACGAACCAGACGAGCCCGAACCTGGAACAGCAGTCGCAGTTGCAGTTGCAGTAACTTCAGCTGGGACTGTCAGTGTCACCGTCGTCGGTTTCGGTCCGCATACAGTGCAGACAGTGACGGTGGTAGTCCATCCAGATGGCAAGCCAGTAGAAGGATGACCCGTGGCTGTGCAGGGGCAGAAAGTCTCAGTGTAGGTGATAGTACTAGTAGCCAACCCAGTCGGGCAAATGTAGACATATGTAGTAGTAACAATCGTGGTGGTCAAAGACGAAGACTCAGTCCTGGTGGCAGTAGCCGTGGAAGTGGCAGTGACAGGGCCAGTCGTGATCACACCACCCGGTGCGGATGATCCCATGGTTGCGGAAAAAGACCCTGAGCTAGACTCCGAGGCAGTCGAGCCAACTGTAGACTGGCCGCTAATAGATGAAGTCTGGGAGGTGACAGTTGACGACGATTGTCCACCTGGGACGACGGGCGTGGTGGAAGTAGAAACACTCGCCGATACGGTCGGGCTAGTAGAACCAGTTGAAGTAGTTGAGCCAGCTGGAATGACGACAGTGGACGATGCAGTCGGGGATCTGGTCACAGGGTGGCTAGATGATCTGACCGGGGTGGATGAACCAGCTGGAACAACCGCTGTGCTTGAAGAGTGTCCAGAGCAGCTATGTGTGCTAGTTGACGAGGATCCATTTGGAATCACAGCAGTGCTGGACGGGCGGATTGAAGGGGTCACAGGGTGGCTGGATGGGCGGACTGAGGGGGTCACAGAAGGGCTAGTTGATCCAGTTGGGATCGACGTGGTGGATGCAGACGAGATCACGGCACTTGATGAAGCACGGGTAGACACCACTGGGCGCGACGACGGAGTGGGAGTTGAAGTGCGGGAAGTTGTCGAAACCACATGAGTTGAAGAGGAAGCTGACGGAGAGACAGCCGGGGTTGATGCAGAAGTTGCCGACGAGGAGCTAGTAGTGGAAGAGCTTGTAGAAGTGCTAGTACTAGTGGTCGAGGTAGTCGTGGTCGATGTCGATGTTGAAGAGGTGGTTGTTGAAGTGCTAGTCGTGGAAGTGCTGGTCGAGCTAGTAGACGTTGACGTGGATGTCGTAGATGTTGAAGTGGAAGTAGGTGGAGGCGGGGGCGGGCACAACACATCTGCGGCATCATCCAGTATGTTTTTGACAGTGTCAGAAAAGACATTTCCCTTGGAATCAGTGTTGTTGTATGAACCAGTAGCTTCCCACAACATGACTCCACCAAAAGTCTCGGGATACTTGTTCATGTACTCATTGACCAGAGACTCAATGCTTTCCGAGTCAATATAGTAGCCAGCAATTGCTTCTGACTCTTCGGCTGGTAGGCCCACAAATAGCTTTGCATCTGGGTTGGCGCCGCTCTTGACAATAGACACCCACTCATCGAAATTGAATAAAGCCGGGAGACCGTTGGCATAATTGTTTGCGGAGCACGACGGGTTGTTGTAGAACTGAACCCAGATATAGTCAAAAGGAGCATTACTAATGGCGGTAGTGAGAAGGTTGTCAATAAGGTAGCACTGAGGAGCAGCAGAAAGATAGAAGTTTTTGGAGTCTGGTTTGCCATTTCGGTAGGTATCATAGTTGTGGCGTAGGCGGTTCGCCAGGTAATCATATCCTATAGCCATAATGAGCAATATTCTAGTCAATGGCAAAAATATACATACCAAATCCGGTACCCCATTCGATATCGAGGTCGAAACCGTCAAATACGACGTCACCAAAGGGACGTGGGAGACCTTGGGCTGTCCATTCCGAAGTTACTGGACCGAAGGCACCCCAGAGCCAGTCGGCAAAATCATATGCCGAGTTTTTGCTTTCAATGTATTGGCCAGACGCGGGAGCGCTTCCTCCCAAAGACAAAAAGACCTTCTTTCCAGCTTCCTGGCAGAGTGGGATATCTTCCATGATCTGATGGCAGTTGGCGAGGAGGCCGCTAGTCTCGTCACCATTCAGATAAAAGGATCCATCACACTGGTTACCAAAGTTGGTTTGGGGCCATCCAGTCAAGCCGACGTCCGGAAAGACATTGACAAAGCCAACATTGATGATATCCAGCGAGGTTTCTGAACAGAACGTGCTAAGGCGTGGCTGGTATGCACCTTGACCCTGGAAGAAGTTGTTAACAAGCTTTTCTGAGATGATCCAATAAAGACAGAAAGGAGATGAGTACATAGTAAGTGGCAACCTGGTTTAGAGCCGATGCAGCACAGGCGGTGGCGGTGGGAACCGCAGGAACAGCGAGAGTAGTGGTAGGATGCATTTTGAGTGAAAGAATGTGTGCAGAAGACAACACAGATACACGAACGAGCGTGGTTGATAGAATGCAAAGAGCGTAAAGCCAGGAAAGCGTGAAAACAAAGATCGAAACGACCAAAGAGAGGACGCAGGCAAGAGCCTACCAGACAACACCTTCAGACGAAGGAAAAGGGAAAAAAAGAGGGAGCGTACTGATGGAAAGAGAATGGGCCCTAGGTAGGCTTAAATGAGAATCACATACTAGGGCGGTCCATCTTGCGCAGCACAGGACCGTAGCACAGGGGCTTCTGCCGGGTGCCGAGCTGCAGCAAATGCTATGTATGGGCGTTAAAACGGAGATTTAACCGGGTAGCGTCGTCTATAGTAATGACAGATACGACGGTACCATGGTCTACTGCAGCAAGCAAGCAAGCCAGGCACAGACAGCACATTGTTGCAAGAACCTGATTCGTGCATGTGGAGTCTGCCAGAGACTTTCTGGCGCCATATGGGTCGTTGGCGTTGTTGCTCCAGTTGACTAAATCCTAACATCTCAGGACAGTGGGCTCAGCAAGAAGACCAGACATAAAACTGCATCACTTACCTGGTTGTCCATCCCACATCGCCACGACTGATATCCACGCTCTTGGTTCGAGTTGGACGGTTGGAAGGCCGGCAATTGCTGCCACAGGGCGGCGGCAGGACAGGCTCGCTCAGCCATGGCGTTGGGATGAGATGAGATGAGATGAGATGAATCAGTGTAAGTGGGAAGAGGGGGAAAAGAACTCTTAGCGAGCACGTGGCGGCCAACCAGGGCAAGTGCCAACCAAGGCAGGTGCGATGCCATTCGCGCCGCAAAGTGGGGCACGACCTTATCGATTCTGGGCCATACTTGTGGCCAATCGGACCAGCGGAGTGCGACCCACGCCCGCGCACCGGCCATTTTGGGAGCAAAAGGCCGACCGCAAGAGCCTAGCAGAGCCTCAGCGAGTCAGTAGCGAGTGCGATCACCGATGGGCCCTCACAGCCGGATCGGCCGAACGCCTGCCTGTTCCTGACTGGCATCACTTCCTGTCAACCCGCCATTGACATCAGTCACGTCAGTCTTGGTATTTCTCTCCAAATCCATCTCATGCACGTGCAATAAACGAGGGGAAAAAAAAAAAAAAAAAAAAAAAAAAACGAGAACACAACGACACATCTCTGCTGGGTTTTCAGCGGATCTCTGGGAGAACAGGCACCTAGCGAGCCGGCTAAAGGGTTTTCACCAGCCATTACGTAGGGCTCTTGCTCTGTTCTCTTGCATTTTTGGCGCTAGAAAGCACACCAGAAGCCGGCATTGGCCGGACCCTTCGTTTAAACTGTTAGGAATCATTTACTCCAGCGCCGTGGCTGCATTCTTGTTGGGCGGGGCTAGTGTGCGCGCCCTGTCATTGGGCTGCTGCGTCGGAGTAGACCGCCTCAGCCTCAGGCGGTGACAAGCAGGGCATCGGCGTTTGCCTCAGGGGATTCTCCGACTGGTGCTAATTATAAACATTATAAATCTGTCTTTATCCGGTGGCATTCTTATTGGCTGCGTACATAGATGACATGCACATTGTTTATGCAAAATTTATGACCTTCGCAATGCATGTTTGGTGATGGGAGAATGGCTTTGTGCTTCTTATGCTATTTTACTTTCATCTTAAATGACATGGACCAGCTGGCAAGGCATGTACAATGATTTACATATCTCAACCTATCAGGCCTGAGGAACAATCTTCTTCTCCTTCAGCCAAGCCTCGATGCCCTCGTTCACCTCCTTTGGCTTCTCCTGGGCCACAAAGTGCCCTGCCTCAACCTCAACAAACGACAGGTCCTTGCAAAGCCTTCTCATCGGCTCCTCGAACAGCTCCGTCGAAACGGCGCGCCCACACACCGCATCCCACTTGCCATCAATAAACAACACCGGCTGCGTCAACTCCCCTCCATTAGGCACATTCCTCCCGCTGTATTCGGCGTTTTTTTCGTGGTTCATGTACCAGGCGACGGGTCCAAACCAGCCATTTTTCTCTACCCCTTCAACTATCGATTCATAGACATCCTCGTCCAGAAACCCAGTATCCTTGGGAATCTCAGGGAGATCTTGCCCTCCCAACCATCCGGTCGCGTTCGCGGCTCGAGAGGGCCCCTTCAGATTCTCGGGACCTCTTGGCTTGAAGCCGAGATTCACAAATTTCACGCCATTGCGGTTCCGATCAAACAACTCAACTTCCTCTTCTCCGTGCTTAATGTAATGGATCTGGTAAGCCCACTGCCCATACGGAAACTCCTCTTCAGGATACCTTTTGCGATCAACCGACTGAAGGAGAGCATCAAGTCCTCGATCAATTGAGCGGTACGGAATAGACATGAGGCACATTGCCTGGCAAGTCTCGGGATGGTGGGAAACATACGCAGAGACGGCGCCCGCGCCCCAGTCATGCCCAATCCAGACAGCTTGGTCGCGGCCGAGGTGGGATAGCAACGCAAGGTTGTCCTTGGAGATCTCCTCCAACGCGTAGTCGGCCCAGTTTCCTTTGGGTGCCCGGGACTTTCCATAGCCCGCCATATCGGGGGAAACACACCAGTAACCGAGAGAACCGAAATGTTGGATCTGATGTTTCCAAATCAGAGCGGATTCGGGCCAGCCGTGGATGAAAATTAGCAGCGGTCCATCAGTTGGACCTGTGCTCAGGTAGTGGATAGGACCCCGCGGGGTGCTCAGTATTTCGGAACGGATCTCGGACATGGTGTTTTGTATAATCCGAATCAACTGATAGAAATGCGTAGATGGAAGATGTGATGAGGTTGAGGGGATTAAATAGCGTCGACCCCGCTCGGCTTCATCGGTCTTCGCATCAACGCGACCGGCGCGATTGGTAATAATATCCCACCGATTCTGTTGGTCTTACTCCTGCACCCTTGTCAACGTCACCCAACACATACGCAAAACAACATGGGTTTGCTGATTCAGCATCCACCCAGATTGGCCCTGGGTTTATCGCAGCTATCGCAGCGAAGAAAAAAAGACGAAGAAGTTGAGGATGAACACAGAGTGTTTTGCCCGTACAATTCCTCACGAGGAAGGAGCTGCTGGCATCGTGCCTGGGACGGCAGGTGCCCGCCGGAGATCAGCACCCGCAGCAGGATCCCTTCGCCGCATCCCCAACAACAACTTGACCGTCTTTGATCTGTATTGCTTCTTCCTCCCTTCATTGCGATGCCATCGACCCTGATACCTCTATTCTCCTCTCGCCTTTTGTCTCACTCAGCAATTCAATAGGACCACAGTGCACAGTCGTCCCTTGATGACTCGCCCTTCATTGAGGTTTCTACACTTCGGTCCAAACCATCCCCTTGTCAAGGATCACCAGACCTGGCGGGCCAGGTGTAGAGCACCGTGATTCCCGAATCCCTCGTCACACAGCGATGCTGTGATGGTCTCTTCTCGCGTCAGGGTACGACACCCTTCCACGTCCCTGAGGGGTGTCGCATTCATCACGTCGTCCAGCATTCCAGGAACGCCGTCTCGCAAGCCTGAGCCCCCCTTATCGAATTCTTATCGCCCATCAGGTGCATCGCTTTGGGCGTACCCGCCACTATCGAATATGCATTCCCCGCCCTGCTATTATGTGCTCTCGCGTCGACGCGTCTAGCCCTAATTGCATGGCACTCGTTTTTATTCACCACAACCCCCTCCAAGGTTCACGTTTTCAACACCACCACTCTCTACTCTTTTTGTGTATGTGAAGCACTCATCCTACAAATTTTAGCTGCTGTTTGGTTATTCCTGGTGCTACGCTACCAATGGCGAGTGCTTAGCAACTGTTTGACCACTGCTATCTTGCCGACATTCACCCTCTCAATTCTGCAAACCACCACTTCTGAATGGGTTGAACAAAATTGCTTTCTCTGGTTACGACCTTTATACAGGAATAACTTCACTCGCAATGTTTGATTCAGCAATCGCCTCTGCAGCCTCGGGTAGAGAGGCATGGATCCGCCGAGTCATCTTCGTCGGCCTACATCTAATGCTCCTTCAGTCACTAACCCAATGTGTCTGTGTTCTATACTTGTACGGCACGCAACAAGTTGATGAGTCCATGACTCCTAGCCTAATAATTGGCCTGGTAGCTGTAAGCTCACCCCCATGGTAACAAACAAGAGAGTTTCTTACGTGTCGTTTAGTCATTCCTGTCGGTGCCATTCGTTATTCTCCACACCATCCTGTCGTGGCAGTATCGAAAAATTCCAGGTCTGAATATTCCCCGGAATTCTCTTCATATTGCTTGTTCGCATCTTCCGCGCGTCATGATCGTGATGTGGCTAGCTGCTGCAGTGGCAGGGTTGGTCATAGTTTCAAAGCAAGCATCATGCTTGACAGCGGATCTATCCCACAGTTTTTGGCAAGCAGGCACAGGTTGCCAAATCCATCGTGCATTGGTGATAATTTCCATTCTGAGTTTGTATGTCGACTATCCCAATCCTCCCCTTTAAATAATCCCGGTTACTAAATGTTCTTAGTTTCACTGTATCTACTCTTTTCTGTTGTTTCCAAGTCTCAAAGCGGCCATACGACGCCTCTTTATTGTCTATGGATGCACCAAAACGACCAGCCCGGGATGGAAGCATTTTCTCAGACTCAAGCTGGGAAAGCGAGGCCCTCAAGCATGAGATTTTCTACCTTTGCCGTCATCCTGATGCCGGGCCTGGTAATGGAGAGCTGTACTGGTCACCGAATGACAGCTCCCTCCTCGAAACCCCTGTTCAGCCTCCCAGTATTCGATATTCGGGACCAAATAGTGCCCGCCCACAGCTACACGTTAACACACGAACTAATTCGGTGCGGCCATCTATATCTACGTCGCCCACAGCGACATCACCCAGAATTTCCCCGCTAGATGAAGTGCACAGATCGACTAGTGTTCGAAGCAGTGTCTCTCCGCTATCGCGAAACCCGTCATTGACGTCTTCCCTCCAGCCGGGAATTGAGGCAGCCTATACCAAGCCATTAGCACCAGTTCTTCCTGACATTGCTGAATCCCCGACAAAGCCCAGTCATAAAAGACAGAAATCATCAGTCTCATCGCAGAAATTCCTCCCCAAGGGCTGGACTGCATCAGAATCTTTGTCGGATGATCCACAGATTCGTGCTCTTGCATCGCCACCTTTGATGTCTCTAAGCAGCGATTCAGCTTTGTCCAGCAGCGGGATTTCTCGTAAGGGGACAGATTCTACTCTTCCCTCGCAAATCCCGCGAACTCGCCATGCCAATAACGAAAATGATTCTCCCCAATCGACGGAACAAAAAGAGGCGCCAGTCCTACCACCGGTACCTCTTGTTGTTCGAAAGCGTCAGCCTTCTAATATAATGCCAAAATCAATGTCTGTCCACCACCCCCACCATCCAAATTATCTTCCCTCGTCCCCGGTCGGACGAAAATCATCTCGAAACTTTGCTGGTCAAAGCTCTCAGCGTCTTGCACACAACAATCATCCGGGTAAACCAATGGCGCGCCGCAACACTTCGGGCCTACCCCCTGGCCATCACCCGAATGTCCGTCATCACCCTCGCTCTTCGCCGATTTCATCTCCAAGCCCACCTCATTCCCGCTATCCGGATGCTCAATCTCCTACACCTTTGCCCAGACGTTCTCAAACCCAATACCGTCGACATCATCACCAACATGTCGTCCATCCTCAGCCACGGCAACCGCTGGCCCCTCTACGGCCAGTATATACTCGTCGATTCCATTCAAATGACGGTCGAGGATTCAATCCAGCACGAGCCCTACCGACAATCCCGTGCAGCGAGGATTCTGCTACAATATATCCTAGCACACGGCGTCCTCGAAGCTCAACGCATGGAGGGTTCCCGGGTACAGAAAGCTTAGGCGAGTCGATGAACAAGCCTAGGGCGCGATCATCTTTGAACTTAGCAGACGGCGGGGTAGCGCAGGACGAGAACCAAATTGCCGAAAAGAATACTTATCGAGGAGCAGAGAGGACAAGTTTGTGTGGCGGAGGGTAGTCACAGAAGCTTATGTTAAGATGTCATTATGCTTTTTGTTTCCGAATCTTGTATTTGCCTACTATAGTCAAAGTTCCAGAGTAAATAGAACACAAAAGAGCTATCTAAGCAAACCCCTACTCTTACACTTTGTAGAAATCTTCGTTTCTTAGAAACCGGCAGATGCACATGCGTACCTCGGGTGTACATCAGACCATGATCAAAGGATTGCCAAGAAGCTGCGTAAAACACCTTGCACAAAATAACGTTTTTGAAACCAGTACAACAAAAGACATGGAAGGCGACGATAAAAATCCGAGTCCTGCTACCGTTCAACACATGTTCTATTTGATGGACCCGCAAAACGGTATTTCCTTTCCTTCTTCTTATAATTACATATCAACGGCTGAGCATCTCCCTCAAGTCAACCCACAAGCTCTTTGCAATTTCCTCTAATGTCCCAATAGCTTCCTGAAAACCCCATCCAGTCAATCGAATCTCATCCAATAGAGTACGTCCAGGGGGTAAGCGGTCGTCGCCTGTGGGGTGCAGCGGAACAGCTAGCTGATACTTCCAGACAATTTTTCCGTCGACATGCAGGGCGTATGTGAGAACAGAGTGTGGTCCTTTACTGTTGCTATCGCCTCCAATAACATCCGACCCTTCTGCACCGTCGTAGACGTCGATATCTATCTGGCCGAATTTCACATTTCCATCCGGTGCGTATTTCACCTTGATATCCGCATCATCGGTTTGGCGGTATGTGCGAATGGGAAGATAGAACATGCTCAACGGCCCGACGCTGAATTCATGGATACCGTAGCCGTCAGTATCTGGCGCAACCTCGTCTGACGTGAGTTGGTATTCGGGATCAGGGAATCGAGTAGCACCGAATTCATGACGATCACCACTCAAAAGAACAATACGGACACCAAGTTCTCGTTCTGCGCGCCACATGGCTTCGAAAACGGCTTGGCGTTCGCGGAGAAATCCTCCCCAGGTATCCTGAGTTCCGACATGCCAGTTCTTAGTAAAGGGAACGCTGGATGCTACTATCTTCCACTTGACTTCTGCCGGCTCAGGTCGAGCGAGATATGTAAGTAGAGAGTTCAGTTGAGCGTGTCCGAGTATAGTCGAGTTGGGAAAATTGGGGGCTGTTCTGTATGTACGAGTATCGACCATGAACACGGATGCTGGTCCGTTGATGAAGGAGAAATAAGTAGTGTTGTCTGCAATGGCGTATGGCATGGGCGGGATTGGAGGATTGACACTGACGTGATACAGGGAGTATGGATCAGCTGCCTCTGGATAGGGATGGGAAGTGTTTCCTTGGTCCCAGTCATTTTCAATTTCATGATCGTCCAAGGTGTGGATCCATGGCAAATCGATTGGGCGCTCGTCTTCTGGCTCGTGCCAGCTGGGCGATGAGTATACGCGACGGTATTCGCTGCGATATTCTTCCACGGAAGAACCATGCCGAAGCGGGACATCGATGTATATGAAGTCACCTAGAAATAACATAAAAGATGGTCGAGATAGCGGGGGTAGACTTTTAATGGCCTGCGACACTAGTTCAACGCCGGGGATCCGCAATGGGTGCGAAAACGGATTGTACGGGAAGTTGGGCTTTATGCAGCTGGACGTTAGGAACGACAGTCTATTAGCCGACTGCGTTCCAGGCCGCGGAGCCGTAGTGAATACGCCAGTCTGGTTATTGGACAGCGCATAGCGGTACTGGGTCGACGGCTTGAGATCTTTCAAAGTCACCGGATAGGTATAATCCGCCTTTGCGTTAAGTTGGTAAATTATCCCCTCTTCAGTCCATACTCCATCATCAGATTCGGATGCTTCCTGGTACTTGATAGTCACAGGGAAATTTGCGACATCAGGTTCTCGCACCAGGAGATTGGCGGTTGTAGGCGACACATAGCCGATGCGCGAGAAAGAAAGCTCCTCTGTTGGATAAAGTATTCTGGCGCGGAAGAGAAAATCCAACGTGAGTGCCGTCAAGAGCAGGTTGATCAGGATGCTGACAGCAGTTGTAAACACATTGGCTCTGGAAGGGCGGCCGGATAAGAGCGTCCACAAAGGGGATACGGTCCGTTTTGCTGTGGTATCTTTTTTGTTGTTTGACTTCGAGTCTAAGAGCTCAACCAATAAGTATAATTCTTCTCTCCTTTTCTTTCGACGTTTGTACTTACCCTGTTTTTCATCTTGCTCACTCGCCGTTGGATTTCCAGCGGCTGTTCCCAGGGACAAAAAGGTCGTCGAAAGGTAGATTCCAAAAGCTGTGATCACCATGGGAGGAAAGACATGGCCAGGGATCTGCGAGACGAGCGGTCAATTGTGCCCACGATGGATAGATAAGAGCATACCCATCGGAGGAAGAAGAAGCTTGCGAATCGGACGACAAGCGAGCTGATGGTAGTCGCTCTCGCGAGCAAGGCACTCATGTTGACACGGCGATGGTCATTGACCGGTGCTGGGCTGGAAAAGCAATGTTGACATTGAAGTCTGAAGTCTGAAGTTAACGAAGCGCGAGGAAGGAGGCTGAAATCGCTAATCGCCGCGCGTGACAGGCCGCCGCCGATGACGTCGCGCCCCACCCAGCGCGCCAGTCCAATTGGCTACGGGTTTGTATACAAGAATGCATACTCTACAGTGTGATATACTTGGAGATTGTCTTTCTTAATGTTGATAATTAGTAGGTTGTAAGTCAAAAAAGAAAAAGAAGCCGGACCAGATAATACTGATCATGTCCTATTATTAACGACTCAGTATCATATCCGGAGAGATTAATGGGTATCTAAAAGGAGCTTTCCACACCTAGCCAGGCTCGGTGTCAATTGGTACACACACCTGGCTTACTGGCCACGGTTGTGGTTCTGGATATTGCTCAGAAAGTTCATCAAACCCTCTCTCAAGGCACCCATGCCAGCTAACCTCTCTGCAACTGCGTGTACATGCACCATCCCCATACTCAGTGACATCTCCGCAGCCCACTGCCAGGGTTTCTGACGATCGCCAGGGAGTGCGTTGAAAAATTCCCACCCCATAACGCCGCCGAATTGCGGGTATTGCATAATCAACAGCGCAAGCAGAGGGCCGATGGTTTTCGAGGAGACATATCCCTGACTGCCGTTGCCGGGGTTTGTTAATAGACCCATGACCACCTTATTCGCCGACCAGCCAGCGGAAATAATGCCAACGTACATGCGGGGATCTTGAACATGGCCCCAGCCATTGTAGAACTGCGTGTTGTACCAGCTAATTTTGGATCCTCTGCTTCTCTCGAGCTCGCGGTAATCGAAACCGGAGAGGTTTCCCATTCCCACCAGGGCAGTTGCAACGGGGGCCAAGGTAATGATAAAGTCATCGCCTAAGTCAGCCTTAAGCCGGTCAATCAATCTGATAATTCCCTGCAGAGACATGGCCTCCTCGACATCGAGATCAAGCCCATCAAGGCCGTGTCGGCGGATGATAGCAAGGAGCGGCGTGTAGTATGCATCAAACTCGGTCTGCATGCCATCGAGACGCTGGAAACTGCCCATGGCAGCGCCGCCCAGCATTCCCATCACCTTGACTCCAGCCCGTTTGATGACTGGGACCTCTTCCCACAGTGTATTGTATATCGGGCTGTCCGGCGGATCATCGTTGAGAGTGATGTCCCCGGGGCGGCCATTGATATGGAACGCAGCTAGGATGATGTGAGTGAGCCCACTATAGTTTTCTAGTAGAGGTAGCATCGGCACGTAGCCATGGTCGCGCGGCACTATTGTTTGATGATACAACACTATGCGGCGCTGGCTGGGGGCTCCAGCCTGAGTCAGAGGTGGCATCTTAAGTTACCACCGGCCACTGCTGCGTTTTGGGGAGGGGGTGAATAGGGCAAGAAAGGCAAGAGGGATGGAAATGGCAAATATACGGGAGACCGTTTATCCAAAGATATATGCAATTATATTGTCTAAATAGCTGCGGTTTGCTGAGTGTCGGGCCAATAATTTGGTGTTTTTTGGCGGCGGCAGCTGAAGTTCGTGGATGGATGACTAATCGGCCTACTATGATCACTCTCGCATTTGGCAAACCACCACATAAAATAGTTTATCCTACAGGGCGTTCTGTGTAGTCAGTCAAGTAATCGTGTGTCCAACTTACGAGTGAGATATTCGCCCCTTGAATTATCGACAATGATCCTGAGGAGGCGATAGGGACACAAGAGACGGCAGCACGCCATGGTGACTGATGAAAGTATGATCGCAGAGTGGCCAAAAGTTCGCCGCATGGCTGAACGCTTTGGTTGCTGTATTTTCTTGGCTTTTTCATCTGTCTTCGCTTGAGCACTGACTGTACCGAATGCTTTTAGCAGACATATTTGTATTTTTCTTTCTCCATTACATCTTTGCCGTCAAAGTGACGACTGTAGCCATGGCTTTGAGTCGACAAATCTACCAGGCCTCCATCCATAACTTTATTCGTTGCAAGACACAGCTTCGGATCAATTTTCAGGCAGATGTTGTCCCTCGGTGGTTTCTAGGTTCTGTTTTCCTCGCCGGCAAGAGGAGTTTGAGCACTGTCACAGGTCCACAACAAGCCCAACATCCAAACCCAGGAAACTTTGCCAACCGATCAACGGAAGAAATGACAGAGATCGGCCGCAAGGGAGGTCAGAAAGGAGGCCGAGCTAGAGGCGTGGGCGGGTTTCACGATATGGATCCAGGTAAACAGGTAAGGGCTTGGTAGCTTGGTTTCTCTCTTGTCCACGGCCCATGAGCTAGAAAAATGAGTCACTAGCGGGCTAATTTTCTCTTTAAAAAAATCAACAGCGCGAAATTGCAGCCAAAGGAGGTCGTGCATCGCGAGGCGGCTTTACAAAAGGGAGTGAGCGTGCCCGAGAAGCCGGACGGAAAGGAGGAAAGTCGCGAAAGCATGGGTCTCTCGAGGATGAATATTCAGACGTGTTCGAGTGAGAAAGTCATGAATTGATGAAGTGACGGAAGTATGCTTTTCGAACATGGCGTATCTGTCTGTTATTAAATTCGCAGTAGCCCAGGTTGTACAAAAAATAAACGAGTTGTTGGTTGGATTGCTTTAGAGTAGCACTGTCAATAATAGATTAGTGAAGGACGACTAATATCCTTGTATCACACAACTGCATGTTGCATCGTATCAAGGTAGCCATTGAATGATGGAAGATCATATAGGCAGAGAGAGAGGAAGAGGAAGGGAGAGAGACGAAAAGGTCCTCTTGTCCGATGACGCCGCGTCTCCACACGGCGATCGCGCTAGACCCGTTCCAGCCCAGCGTAAACATTGGCGATTGCCCTGTTATCTCCCCTCGTCTTATTATTTATTATCCATTATCGCGACGCGACTGCACATTATTGAATCGTTCGACACCTTTTTGGCTTCCGATTTACGCTTGCTCTAGCCAACTCAGAATGCGGAACTGATCTGAGTAGTTATTCTCTGTCAATCATACCCTTAAAACGCGTCGCATCATTCCAGTACGGGCGCCATGCCGTTATTCACCTCGCCGTTTCCCACCACACACGATACCATCGGAGCGTCGACTCTGGATAGTCCTACCCACAGACTCCCTTCGCCTGCTTCAGTTGCGCGATCACATCAGGGCGCCGACAGTGATCACGAGGAAGAAGCGACAATCAACGAGAACACTGCCGATGATGAACAAAGCCGAAGGCCCTCCCAGGCCTCGCCCAACGCGCTTGCCGCAACAGATTTAGATCACAAACTGGCGCAATACGCAATAGACTGGAACAAGTTCTCTGGTGGAAAGGCTCAAGATGGGCACGACGCGCCCGAAGAAGAGGAAGAACCTGAACCTGAATTTGGCGGACCTGAAGATTTGACGATGAATCTGGACAAATATCTTCTTGGCGATTTCGATTTGAACGAACAGCAGAAAAAACACGATCAAATGAATGATGCGATTGAGGAGGACGATGACCTTCCAGAATCGCCGTCGCCATTGCCCCGTCAGCATCACGAGGTCGAAGAGAGTGAATTCGAGCCACCGCTCGACATGTCGACGCCGTCGCATCTGATGTGGAAAAAAAATTTTGGCACGAACAAAGAGGAAACACACCTAGAAGATATTTTGGAAAGCTTTCCCAGCTCGCCTGAGAAATCCGCCAGTCCAACCAAGAATAACAACAACGAAGAGGACATGGGACGAAGCCGGACTTTTACGACTGTTTTACGAGAGATTGAGGATTTACATGAACAACGACGCGAGAGAGATGAAAGAATCCAAGACAACCAAGAGAAACTTGCATCCGCAAACGAAGAGATTGAGTATTTGCGGGCCGAGTTGCAGCGGAAATCGTCACAGTTATCAGATGCGAATGCCAAAGTCGGCGAGGAAGCTGTTCTACGGGAGCAGATCCAAGTTTTGAGAAAGAGGGTCGACGAGAGAGTTTCCCCCGATGAAAGCCTCGCCGATCAACTCAATCTACTACGTGAGCAACTGGAAGACGCACAAGAACAACTCAAGAAGAGAGACGAGGCCTTGGTGGATAGTGAAAACCGCATTCGCGAAAACACAACTTCACGGGAACAACAGCTACGCGAAAAGGATGCTCAAATTGAAGACCTCAAGGCTCAGGCCAGTGAACGCGAGCTTGAACTAGCCAGCTTGGACGAAGACCTGGCCGAGGCAAAACAAGAATACTCAGCGCTAGAACAGCGAATCGGCGCGATAGAAACCCGGAATGCCCCATTAGAGGAGAAGAACATTTTGCTGGAAAAAGAAGTGAATCGCGTCAAATCAGAGCTAGTTGCCCAGAGAAACTCTCTGTCAATCATGGCGACCGATCTTTTTATTAAAACTGATGGCAAGACCTACAACGAAGTCATCGATTCTCTCAAGAAACAGTTCAAGAACAAGCAACCAGCGAGTCAAGACACCTCTACAGAAGCTATCGAGAACCTCCGAACTAAGCTAGCTGAAGCGCAAGCTGAAGCAAGCCAGAGTGCTGCAGCACGACAAGCCGCCGAAGTAGAGTGGAAACGGTCACAGGAGACACTCGCTGAATCGCGCACTCTCATCACAACGGTAGAAAGCGAAAATACTCGTCTGACAACGCGTCTCCACGAACTCAATTCCAACCTTTCAACCGTGCGCGAGGAGCTACGTGCACTAAAAGGGCAACGCGTTGAAACAGAATCTGCAGTCCAACCAAAAAGCCCTCCTCGTGATTCCTCTGCTGCTCTTTTAGATGCCAGTCGACTCGAGATCGAAAGCCTTAAAGAAGCTCACGCCAATGCAATCGCCAACATCCGCACATCCTACAATGATTCCACGTTGAACCTACGCTCCCTGCTTTCCGCTTCCGAGAAGCGCGAGGCCGAGCTTCATTCGCAACTCAGCTCCCTGCGTACCATAGCAGCGACACATGAGAGCGAAGTCTCGGATCTGAAATCCCAAATCAACGATCTACAGTCTACTCTCGCTGTCAAAGAAGAGACGTCCGCTGAGGTTGACCGCCGGATTTCTCGGGCCATTGACAAGCGTGAACGCGAGTGGGAGCGTCGAATCGATATCCTGCTCAAAGAACGAGAGAAAATGAGCAAAGCGTTGATGGTGGCTTGGGGTGAGAAAGAAGTCGGAAAGCCCAGCAGAAGCAGTAGTAGCACTAATTACAAGGAGTCTTCTTCAGAGAAGCAGACTGACAGGGGGACGGGGAAGCAGGGGCAGGGATATAGATATAAGTATGTTGTTAGGTCGTAGATTGCTTGGTTTTTCTTTCGTTTCTGGGCTTGCATGGCGTCAATTAATGTGGGTCTTGTCTGGGTATGGAATGGGAAGGGAAAGGTGTTGAATCTGGAGGCGTTTCTATCATGGAGGTAGCATATTATGTTCTTTGCATGTTGGAGAAACCGAATTGAATTGCATACAAATTGAGATTGCGTGTCATTTACTAAATCTTTGACTAAATGCTGAGGAATTGGCCTGCTATGTCTTCCAAATGCTCCTACGAACAGCTTCTGGCCGACGCTGTATATGACTCAACATTCATGTGATAGAGCCTACATATGTCAACTAACAGCCTGGTGACTGTAAAAGTAGAAACAGCAATGCTCCAATGGGCCCCGGGAGGGGTGTATGCATAATAGTACGCCACTGTGCATAAGTAATAAGATCTTACAATCTGTATAGATTGAAACAAAATATTCGGTAGTGATAAGCTCACTTGACGATTAGGCAATATACCATTAATATCAATATGCAATCTTCTGGTTATACTCTTCGGACGCCCGGCATATACACAAAGTTGTAGTTCTCTGGAACCTGATTGGCTGAAAAGCTAACATGAAATTTGTTAGAGAGGTCTATCACAAAAAAAAACACCTAACCTTCATCAAGATAATAGAGATCCTATTCATAAAAAGCAATTGCTAACACTTGACAATCCCAACAACCAATGGGCTTCTTCTTTCTTGTCCTTCAAAGCACAAGTAAAATTTGCTTCCCTTCCTTCCGCGAATCACATGTGTTGTGGAAGCTTTGATGGTTGCTTGAACTGCGCTTGATGCAACTTTAGTATTAACTCAAGGGGCGAGTAAAGACCGTGCAGCCACTTCGTCGGAGTGCGAAGACTGAGATGATCTGCTGGCGGCTTTGGTTTTGAGCTCTTCACTTGACGCCTCTGGCCAAGAGTTGATAGTCTGCCCCCTCAGACGCACCTCACGCAGCAGTGTCCTCATGGCCATGCCGTCTTTCCAGATCTTCAAGGGATTCAGGTACGCCAACCATGCCCGATATCCAAAACGGCCACCCTGGTAGGCTCTGTCCTGATGCAATACCCTGGAGTAGCCTGCCTCACCGGAAACTCCGGCAAACTTTCCACCGGGAAAGTTGTCCAGCTTGTATTCTTTGGCAGAATAAGCCCATCGCATCAATAAAGCAAGGGGTACCATTTGGACGCAGATGAGCATGTTGGGCATTCCAATGTAGATATCCGCCAAACTGATGTCTTCCGTTTGATGAAGGACACCGTGGGACGACAGAATCGTGAAGAGAATCTGATTAATTTTTCCGCGGTTAGATACTTGCTTTCATGAAAAAATGTTCTTTAACATACCGATTCAACAAAGATTACACCAACCACGAGTTTGAAGGCCAGGAGCTTCCTCAAGGGGTGTAGCTTTTTCATGTCTTTTCTGCAGACGTTGTAGAATCTTAGGATTGCCATCATTGCGATTGCCAAAGGTGCGTTGGTCAAAATTTTAAGCTGTTATTTTTATTAGCCTTCACCTTTCTCATCCTTGAAAATCGTAGTAGACTTACGTAAAGATGCGCGTAGCTTGTCGAGTCAGAGTTTAGGCAATAGACGTTGAAGGCCTGGGTGATACATTGGGTAATTCCGGTGAGCGTGATGAAAAATGGATACTGCATCACACAGTACAAAGTGACCTTGAGAAATGATACACCCTCTCTGTATTTGCCCCTTCTGAAAATTTTTTTAACTTTCAAAGATCCAAAATAAGACAGTTTGTCTTGATCGGTTGGCGCGAGAAAATCAATCAGAAGCAGCAAAAAGGCATAAAGAGCAAGTGCCTGAAAGTATTCTATCCATGCATTGAGATAGACGTAGGTTTCTGGCCAACAGATCGAGAGAAATGAGAGACCAGCATAGGTTGGAAGCATGTGGATAATTCGCATAATTCTGTATTGAACCTTCTTGTTAGAAGAAAGAGTTTATTTGATTTTTGTGAGCTTACTTGATCTGCTGGCTTGGATTTGAGAGGTGGGTCGCGTGTTCAAACAGCAAAGCGGTGGCAAGGACCGAGGCGACAAGTGTGCAGGCGCCAGACAAGTAAATATTGAACATATGAAAGCTCAGGCCGCCAATAAGGGGTTTGTGGTCTACCAGTTTTGATGCACAGTTAGCAAGATATGTACTCCAGCCTGCTCACAAAGAGATATTCGAGCGATCAACACATACATTCTTCCAGATGCTTAGGCAAGGTGCATGCAGCCCCGCTGGCAGCTCTGGCGAGGAGACTCATGGGACTCATGGCTGCTGATGTCGAAAATAGCCTCCAATGCTGTAGATGAATTCGAATTCTAAATGTTGTTGGTAGTGAAAGCCCAGTAGGAAAAGGGGGAAGTGGACAGGTTTATATTCTAAGATCCTGACAGTTCTGACTTTATTTTAGAACATCCCGATGCAGTATGAACTAGGCAAAATCTATGCAATCTCTTTTAAAATTGAACCAACGCGCGTTCTCAACCACCCAGAAGGCAGAATGATAGTTACTCCATAACGCGATGACTCTCAACCGGGGATATTCAAGTCTGTAGGATATAAAAAAAGAATAATACTTTCTGAAAATGGAATACGAGATGCCGCCCCCTCAGCCCTACAAATTCAAGCTTTGCACACTGAAGCGACTAAGCCCTAAAAAACGTGTTGGGCAATAAAAATAGAATGAAAAAGCTGTCTGGGAAATCTCGGCCCCGCACACTTAAGCAAAAGGAATACGCAGCTGAACTTTTAGACCGCATCTTAGTAGCTGGGCAGTAATGCTTGTACTCCATAAAGTTATTATAGAGAGAAAGTTCGCGTCTTGGCACCCGAATAGGGAGTAGTTACCAACAACTGTGGTAGAGACCCTGTTGGTGTTATCATGTTCTGATATTATATAGGGCATTTTACGCACGTGCGAGTCAAGCGTATGGGCGTATGGGCGTACACCTTATCGGTCAAATGTTGGCTGAGGGTGGGGCCCCAAAAATAGACTGCGAAATTAGGGTTTCCCCAAACTATTTCCTAATTGGGAAGTATTCGTCTGCGCTAAAATACATGGCTCCACCATGAGAACCTTCCTAGGATTTCCCTTTTCGGTGAGGTGGAGTAACTATAATATCAGACTAAATCCACCTCCATCTCTTTCCTCGCATCTTGAACCCTTTATACGGTTAAAACCGAACAAACGCGTTCAAATAATTCTTTTCATCTTTAAAAATCTAAGCTTTGGCCATCCTAGTCAGTAATCATGGTAGCTATTCCAGGTCGATCCAAGGGATGCATTACATGCAAGCGACGCAGGGTCAAGGTACGCTAGATCAACTTACAAGTTATCAAGCGATGCTAAGCTTCGCATAGTGCGACTTCCAAGAACCAGAATGCGCGAAATGCATCAAAAACGGCCGCCACTGCGAGGGCTACGGTCAGGGACTTACATTCATTCACCGCACACCTCAAGGGCTCCTTCGTAAAGACAAAGAACTGGGGTCTTCTTCCAAGGACGTTATGGAAACGCGTGGGTCCCGACGTGAGACTACCTTGATGTTGAGGTCGCAATTACCCCCGCAGGTTAACAATGCTGCGATCTATGTTGATGGCATGCTTGATACATTTCTAGAAGCTTATCTACCTTCTTCATCAATCCTGTCTTCCATCAATCAATCCGAGCCCCCGTCATCATGGTTGCAGATAGCCATTGCTCTCCCCGGGCGTGGCCATCTTCTGTCCATCTCCCTGCAGGCTCTGTGCATGACCAAAATTGCGCGAGTCCACGACAACAAAGCTATGCTTATGCAAGGCATGACTTTGCACGGACAAGCTCTGCGAGCATTACGAAATACAATTCTCAACACAAATACAGCAGTTTCGGACGAAACGCTAGCCGCAATGCGGGTGTTAGGCATGTATGAGATGTTTGAAGGCACGATGGGAAGTGTGGTTGGTTGGACGTCTCATGAAGAAGGGGTAGAACAGTTGATGCAGCTAAGAGGATTCAGCAACAGTCAACATGAAAGTGAGCTGGACAAGGCCCTTTTTGCAGGAGTTAGGAGAAGCGCGGTAAGTTGTTTCGGTACTGTGTTGATGACTCTGTAAAGTTACGTCTGACATGAAGTGTAGATGATCCGTGGCCTTCAATTCAAAAAGGCCACCGTCTTTGGCGAAGAGCGCTGGTGTATTGAGCCCTGGGGTGACCAGCCAAAAGACTACATCCAGCAACTCAACGACATTGGGCTGCTTCTTCCTAGCATCCTTGAAGATCTCCACACCACACAAAGCCGGGCACACATCTGGCAAAGGTGCCGGGACCTTGACGATCGCTTCAACGCCTGGTATTCTCGTCTCGAAACTCTTTTCCCCACCTCTCCGTACTGGCAGCAGCCAGCTAAATTGACGGCACGCGCCACTGATATCCCGCCAGGCCCTTTCGCGTCCATGTTCAACTTCTTCGACATACGCGTCGCTGAGGGACTGGCCGTCTTCTGGGCTCTGCGCATCATCTTGCACGCCGTCTTGCGTGGCTTCTCAAGTGCCCATGGCGTTTCGTCTGATGAAAACGATACGTTGATTATGGTTTCCGCGTGTAATATCGCCAGGTCAGTCCCGTATTTCACGCTGCCGAGGACCGGGTACTTGGGCATGCAGTGGATTATCTTTCCGCTGAGGACGGCCTTGACGACTTTTCTGAAAAGGGGGTGGGAGGCTGAATCACAGTGGAGTAAGAAGGTGCTGGTGGCCGTACAGAAGAGAGGAATCCGTTATGGAGGCGACATTGTGAATGTTCAGTGGGGTGAGCGGATTCGATCTAATGTTTTATAGAGTGTATGTCAATTGACTTCAGCTAGTTTGGAGGACTTCTGGTTTGTATTTATATCACATGTAATCTGCTTTGCTTGGATCCTGGGACAATCTGCTTATTGACAGTAGTTTGAACTGTCTGGCGAGATGATAAATTGTCTATGCGTTTTAATCTTTAGAAAATACAATACGAACACGCTGCAAAGCGTGGCATCACATGTACGAATCAAACAACCAAACCAAGCACGCTAGGGACCGGGTATCTCAATGGGGCGAGTAGGAATATGTAGAACGGTTTATTTGGCCTCCTCAGCTGCTGGAGTGGCCTCAGCAGGGGTAGCCTCTTCTTTGGCAACTTCTTCTTTTGGAGCTTCTTCTTTAGGAGCCTCCTCAGTCTTCACCGGCTCCTCCTTGACAGCCTCTGCGGCAGCTTCTCCCTTGGCAGTTTCTTCTTTTGGAGCTTCTTCTTTAGGAGCCTCCTCAGTCTTCGCCGGCTCCTCCTCGGCAGCCTCGGGCTTGTTGGCTGGGATATCATCCACCAGAAGGATAGTTCGGGCAGTCTCTTGAAGCTCGCCACTCTTACCTCCATACGACTTTGGCAAGTCCTCGACAAATGAGAATTCGCGGCCAAGGTTGGCGCCGTTGGAAATTGGGTGGAACTTGCGGACAGTGGCCTTGCTAAGGAACACTTTGATGGCACCATACACCCATCCCATGATAGCGGGAACATTGACAAAGTATTTTTCGCGAAGTAGTTCGGGGTAAGCAGTGCTGAAGACGTCGATCGTCTTTTTGGTAGCGGCTTTCACATTGGGGTCCAGACGAAGGAAGGACAAGCCTTTATAGTCGTGGACCTGCACCATTTGATAGCGATCTTCACCGTTATAGTCAATGACCTCAGTCGCATCAGCCAGGCCGAGCTCCTGAACACCCTTTTCCATCAGTGCAGTCCTCCAGCGGATGAACCTAATGGTATGTCAATTAGTCAAAAATTCAGGGTATCCGCGAGGAGATGAACATACTCGTCAGCGTCACCGAATGTGTCACTTGCGCTCTTGACTGCGCCGTAGATGTTCCACGTGAAAACGGTCTTTCCGAAACGGGGGTCAACGTATGATGTGATATAACCTAGTCCGGCGAACTTCTTCGCGCTGAAGCTAGCATTCTGGGCCAATTCCAGTGGGTTCAGCTCTTTTCTCCACGTCAGAGCCTTGGTAAGCTGCTCTTCAGCAAGCTTCACGTTGCCTTCGTTGGCACGGAGGAATTTGATCAAAACGTTCACGGTAGGGATATCGTCAGAGTCCTTCAAGGTCACACCCCACATCTCCAGGTGGCCGGTCTTCTCGAGAATGGCAGGAAGGCTTTTAAAGAAGTTCTCCAGGCCAGGAACCTTGATCAGATATTCTGCCTTTGCTGCGGCTTCAGGGGTGCTTTCCGCAGGTTCTGTGTCCTCGTCCACAGCAGCCTCTGCGGGTGCCTCCTTTGCCGGCTCCTCCTCTGCTGCCTCCTCCTTTGCTATCTCCTCCTTCACTGGATCAGTAGTCTTAGGTACTTCTTCGACAGCAGCGGGGGCAGGCACCGCAGGCTCTGTAGGCTTCTCAGCTACCTCGGGGGCGGCCTGAGGGACGGGTTCGGCAGGAGTCTCGGCAGACATTGTGATCTTCTGGTAGACTTTGAGCAAGTCAGATGAGGGTTCACTTAAGAAGCAATGCAGCCACAAAGACAGCTATCCGGGAGACAAGCAACGCCGATCCCCAAGAGATGTTTCGTGGGGAAGTGCTTTCACATGCAAGTGAAGGGCCAGAAAACTCACCCGAAGTCAGAGTAGTGCTATAATTTTTGTCCAGCAACAGGATGCTAGTCGTGGTAGTATTGCAGGTTGGGGCAGCGAGCCAGAGCAAGATGAGACGAAGAAAGGGTCAGGGGGGGGGGAAAGGGCGGCCTTAAGAGACCGTTGAGTTGTTAAGCCCTGACAAAATGTATTATGGTGTTTCCCAATCGCGCCTAGCGCAGGGAGCTTGGGGCAGCGCTGGCCACTAATCGCCGCCCGGGCCACCTGTCGGTCACGTGGCGACCGTGTGACTCGCCCGGCACTTTCCGCGGTCCCACATCTGACAGGTGAGCCTGAGGCATTCAATATTAATCTTAAAGGAAGGGATTGAGGAATTCTACAATATCTTTGTTCCACGCGCATCATGTGGAATGTGGCTGTCATTAATAGTGCTCATGGGTATGTTCCAGAAATTTCGTGCTATCGATGCTCCTTTTCCCGTCATTTCATTTTCCATGCTCCATACTCCACACTCCAAATTCTGGTTCACGCGTCAAAATCCATGGTTTGACGTCCCTATTTCTCGCTCACCCAGAATCCGTCAATACATTCGTCTATTCCGCAACTTCGAAGCCATTTGAAAACTTCGCCCTCGGCACCGTCCGGCAGATAGTGTAGTTTGTGCTGGTATATGTCTCTCACGATCGGATTGAGGATTGCAAGACAGTCGGTGTCAGAATGAACGAAAAAATCTCGACTGGGCAGTCTCAGCCATGAACGGCACTCGGCACTGCGCAGAATGAGCGTGCGAACCGCGTGGTTGGTCGACATGACTTGAGCGTAGTGCAAAAGAACGGTCTTCCAGCAGCGGTTGTCGTAGGCGAAGAGTCGCTCGCGTCTCTGGTGGCGGACGTGCTGACGAATCTCACCGATAGTTTGCTTTATGCCGAAACGAACAGCTGCGATGTCTTTGGTGGCTTGGTCCGAGGCAGAGGCCTGCGTATTCGCTTTCTCTCGATAGAGGGAGATCAAGTAATTCGCATCGTGGATGCCGTGGGCAGTCATCCACGCAGCCTTCTTTGCCTGATTCCAGGGTCGAGTCAGTACTTATATGTATTTGTTTCAGTTGCTCATGTTTTGCTTACAACTGTCTTGGATAAAAGGACCCTCGTCCCTGGAATTTCATACTGAGCTCGAGCTGGCGCGCCAGGGGCATCCATATTGTTGTTTGAAATGCCAGGAGGGCCCTCCATACCAGTTGACAGAAGAGGGTTGTCAAAGAAAGAATAATTCACATGTGTGCAAACAGTTTGGAGTGTTGTTCGTGGGTTTAGTGTTGGTGCCAGTGAGGCAGGTGCACCAGTTATTAGCTGCGTGCAAGGCAAACATTGGACAATGAGTCAGCCTCTGCTTGTACTCGTGTATAATTAATATAATAGACTACTCAAAAACAGCAAGCAGTAACATTCTATGACAAACATGAAATTTTATTTATCCAAATACATAGACTTCTAAACTTTGTACCTGTCTTGAATCTTAATATAAATATCTGCAGGTCCCATGCCGATGACTATAGATGTAGTGCAAATTCGAGAACACACATACCATATGCAGCCTAATCATAATCACTTGAGATGTCCTATCATAACAATTCTCGTTTCGACATCCATACTACCATAAAATATAACAAAACCCCGTTGTATAAATGGTCTCATCGACGGTCATTCCGAATCGGGCTAAAGCGACACGCCGGCCAATGACAGGCGCGGAAAGCACCCAGTGGCTTCCACCTTCGACTTCGACTCTCGAGATGTCCAAACGTCATCAATCAACGACATAATCATCAATGTCTTGGTCCAGCCATCTCGGCACATTGGTATGCGGTAATTTTGTGTATAGATTTTAATTTTGATTGAACGTCGTGCGGGTTCCTCGTGTCTACTGCAATGGGTTGGATGTAATTTGCATGCATCGCATTCATCATGGCACTAACGCTACGAGAAATCGTGCTTTGCGCGATCCTAATATTCGTCATTGGAGGTTGGCCATTATTTTGTCCCCGATAGAAGAAAGAGTCACTGACGAGGGCAGTCTCTGTGTTGAATCAAACACTATCACCAACTTCCATCCCCCAAATCTTTCAACCATCACCTCACCATGATCAAACATCCAGCAAACAATTATCACAAGATAAAAATCTACGTCTGAACAACCTTCAAATAATCGGGACGCACAACAGCTATCACCGCGAGGTGTCACTGTCCGAACGCGCCATATTCCCATCTCTCATGGCCAGCGTCGACCCTCGCGCCGAGGACTATTTCTACTCGCATGCCTCAGTCACAGGCCAACTCGAGCACCAGAGCGTGCGCAGTCTCGAGTTTGATTTGTATGTCGACACCAGGGGCAGCCTGTACGCCGACCCGCTGATCCGACGGCTAGCAAACATGTCTGAAGCGGACAAGTTGCACTATGCCCTGCCGCACCGCACGATGCAAAAGCCAGGCACCAAAGTGCTGCACATTGCAGATGCAGACGTTGGTACCACATGTCACACACTAGTCGACTGCCTGGCCGAAGTCAAAGCGTGGTCGCGCAGCAAAAACGGGCAGCACGTGCCGATTCCGATCCTGCTCGAGTTTAAAATGACCGAGCCGGGTATCGTCGACCAGGGAGGCGTTCGGGCTGAGAAATGGACGGTGGAGACGCTGGATATCGTCGACGCGGAGATTCGCTCGGTATTTGAAGACGACGAGCTCATCACGCCAGACCAGATACGCAAACAAGCCCAAGAGGCCACGGGAAAGCAGGACCTAACTCTAGAAGAAGCCATTCTCTCCTCTGCCGACGGCGGCGGATGGCCGACCTTGTCGTCTTCCCGAGGCAAGATATTCTTCGTCATGGACAACGAACCCACGCACCCAATCCAAATCCGAGAACCGTACCGCAGCGGCGGACGAGAGAATCTCGAGGGCCGAGTGATTTTCACAAACTCTGAGCCCGGCGAACCCGACGCCGCTTTTATCAAGCGGAATGATCCGCTGACTGGCGACAACAAGCGCGAGATTCAGGATTTGGTGGCCAAGGGCTACTTTATTCGGAGTCGCGCCGACGAGCCGATACAGATGATTCTGCGGAATGAAACGGATATGCGTGAGGCAGCGCTGGCGAGTGGTGCCCATGTTGTCAGTACGGACTGGCCTGCTGTTGGTATGAGTGCGAGATATAGCAGTGACTACGTTGTAAGGCTGCCTGAGGGTAGGACAGCGAGATGCAATCCTGTAAACTCCCCTGATACATGCAACGACGCTGTTTTGGAGGATCTTTGAATATAAGGATTATTTATATATGTACGCTAATGAGATGTATATACTAACATGCTTGACGCTATAAATGCTTGAGTATCAAATTGTATTGAAAAGCAATTTCCTAACAAGCTATCACTGGAATGTACAGGGGTATCCACCAAGAACCTCGCCCGATCCGTATCACCTCGGTCACGCATAAGAAAGCAAGCGATGAAAATAGTTTGGCCAGACTTGAAGGATGGTTCGTAAACGTAACGTCAATATACTGCTGCCGAAAAAAGAAGAAGCAAAAAGAAACTCCAGTAAAGGGGAAGTCTTTCCAGTGAAGAAGAAAATAATCATCTAGCCAACTGTTCATTTTCTACTGTTAGTGATGAGGCAACGGAGGTACTCCAGTGTCATTTTCGTCGTCGTCATCGTCCATCTTGTCTACTTCTTCGGGGTGACTGAAGATCAGTTAGTATACCTTTCCACGAAAAAGGAGTGAGGAGAGGGGAGGTCTACGCTAGCAAATCCTTGATATTCTTCATCTCATAGTGTTTCTTCCGACGCTCTTCAAACTCGCGGTGCTTTTCCTCAGACTCCTCAGTGGTCATCAGTTGATCGTTGCGGTTGCTTTCCTCATTATCAACGACCACATGTTTATCGCTGCGGTTCGAGTTTTGACTGAGACTACGCTCGCGCATAATGCGGCTTTCACCCTCCGGTGGACCGGCTGCCTGGAAGTTTTCCTCTGGCTCGCCCAGTTCGAAATCGGGGATCTCGCTATCCTTTAGGTTTTTTTTCGGGTGGCTGCTGCTGCTATCTGATTTCTTGTCCAGTTCGTCCACGACCAGGTCATGTGCGTCCAGGGTTCGGTCCTGCGCTTCTGTTTGTATCTCGTCGCGCTCATCCGACGACGGGTGGTAGCTAGGCGCCCAGGGCGTCTTCGGTTCGTCGATCTTCATCTTTGCAGTCTTTTCCTGCTCGGCGAGATATAGATTCGCCTCATCCCATGTTAGGTGAGAAGACCTGTCGTCACTCTGGTCGCCGCTAAAAGTTGTTCCAGACAGGCGTCTTCCGGCAGTGCTACGCTTGGCGCTGGACGAGCGACGACCCGCATTCTGCAGCGTGTTTTGTAAAGTGATGTCTTTATTCTCCGCCGAATCTACTGGCAAGGGAGGAGGTGATACAGCGGAATGTTCTGGCGAGGTTGCCAGCTGCGTGGTGGCAGTAAATGAGGATGAATTCTTAAGGATTCCTAGATGTGCCCCGTTCTGTCAGCATCTATGCGACCGACAATGTGTTGACTGCAGAGGTTAATAGAGAACCTTTCGGTCGCTTCGGCACGTCGTCCGAACTGTGTGAATTGAGTGGCGCGAGACCCTGAGAGGCAGTCATGTTGGGCAGATAAGAAGCAGAGGGACGGATTGATGGCGGGGTAGAATCAGTCGCAATATATATCCTCTCGATACTTGAGACCGGAGTGTCCTTGTGTAGTTGTTAGCTCGAAAGTGTACAACGAAATGAGCAGTGAAGCCGCTTCAGTTGCTGGGGCAAATATTCGTGTTCTCAGCACCGGTTGCCCAGGCGGTCGGTAGGTGGGATGCAGCCCGTAGCAACAACGAACGGGCAAGGCGGGGAGGGGGAACAGGAAAGAGAAGGGACGATGGACATACAAGGACTCAGCTGCGTCGTGTCAAGTTTGCTGGGAGATGGAAAAAAATCTCGCATAAGCTGGAGTAAGCGGTCAACTCTGGGTTGGGCAGGGCAGGACAAGACCGGATGGGCTGAGGTTGGTTCTTGCTGGTGTTTTTGTGGCATGTGCTGCTATGACGCAACGCCCGCTTTCCGCTTTTGCGCTTAGTCAGTAATTAACTATGCAGTACGTACACTGCTTATCGGGGCATTATTATTACTCCACGTGTACAGCGCTTAATACGTAGCCATCTTTATGCATTAATATGTTCAGCTGAGAGATAGGGAAAATGACTGTCAATAACACACCTTGCTGCATATTATCAAAATACAATTCATGCTCTAGCCAACCCACTTAAATACAGGCTCGATCCTTAGACAGACTGGAAATAAAACAATATTCGAAGAACACCCCGTCATACTTTTTGGCCAAGAGGAAATTCAGTCTCAGTCCCAAAAAGCAATCCAGAGTCAGCCATCACACGCTATCTTGAAGCATGCAAAAACCAGCAGCTGTAGTGTATATAGGACCAGTATATAACGTAATCGAAACATGGAAACAATAGTAAATGAACTAAATAAAAATAGTATAAATCAAACGAAAGTAACAGACTGCCTCCTGGAATGCACCTCTTGAACAGTAGTCTCCAAACTCCGAGAAAGTACAGAGGAAGGAAATCCAACCAAACCAAAAAGTAAGCGAAAGACCAATTCAAAGTGCACCCCGCATGTTCGAATGATGCAAAATAGAAGAGAAAAATCAGTGCTGTCACCAGTGAAGCGCCTTGCCACACCATGTTCCACATACAAAGAAGTCTCATGTTCCAGAAAAGCTGACCAAATGATAAATAGGGTATAGTTATAGTAAAAAAGCAACGAAAAAGAGTAAGGAAATCAAAATAAACCCCCAAACACGATAAATAGATCCATCAAACAAGTGACTCAAACTCTTCGCGTTCACGAAGACGATTCCTTGCCAACTCGTCCCCTCCGTTGGCTGACAGCTGCATCCAGTGCAGAGCCAAGCACATGCTTTGAGGGTCTGATTTCGAGTCCCTATCGCGCCGATACATCATCTCGGCCTTGAAGGTGTCTCGCGGCAAAGTAAGAGGGTAAGTTACCCGGGGCAAAATTTCGGGGTGAGTGAGATACAAGATGCCAAGCTCACGCTGTGCTACTGCATTGCCCTCCTTGGCTGTGATAATCCACATTCTTGCTGCGTCCTCGATCGGATCCTGTAGACGAAAGCTCATGTCAAAGGCCTGAGAATGACGACGATTCAGTTCTTGGGAAACAATTCTGTCGGCCAATTCCACCATACTGGCACAAACATCGTCTTTGAGAGACAGTGCAGCTAGACCAAATTGCAAAAACGCCGTCCCACTATCGGTCTTGTTCAATGTTTCGCTAGGAACAAAAGCCGATACAAATTGCAAATCGCGGAACAGTGTTTTTGGTTGTAGCTCCCGTAGTAGGTGCTTCATCGTCTTGATAATCTGGCTTTCCGATGTACTGAGGAGGTCGTATGGTGTGTGAGATTCAAGCTCAACAGAATCTGGTACTGGCGATGTCGGGGTTCGCAAAATCTCTTCCTCAGTGAGATCTGCCGCGAAACTATGCCTGTTAAATTTGAACCTTTCAGCAGTGCTCAGATCGCGCCCTGTGGACTTGTTGTTAGGTGTTGGCGGCGTTTCATTGGAAGCGTTTATTGATGCAACGACCAATGCTCGGAGGTCGCGTAACGACTCCAATTTCACATATGGATTTGCATTGCGAGAGAAGACATCAAGCAACTGAGAAAATGCCGCCCTGTAGGCAAAAGTTGAGCTAGGCGATTGTGCTGTCGGTGACTGCGCATCTAATCCTGGCGAAGAGTCCGGCGATATCTGATCGTTGATCAAAACTGGATCTGCTGACTGGCTTCTTCGATGCCTTAACGAATGCTGACCAAATACCGGCCTGCCGGTACGTTGGTGGATCTTATTTTCGGATTCGGCAATGAATTTTTGAAGCCGAGCCTCTTTGTTCATTTGTATTTGAACTCGCTTCTGGTTTAGGAAGTTCGTAAACCAAGCGTCTGTCTCACTGCCGCAGCTCCACACGGGTGACCCCAAGTCACTCAGGAGAAGACTCGTCAATGTTTGTCGAAGTTCGTCGAGGAAAGCAGTCTTGCCATGGACGACATGCTCCGCCCGACGCGGGGTGAGCGCTTCACTGAACATCGAGGGTGGTCGGGATTGGAAACTAGACGCGCTCGCAGCAGACTGAGCCTGCGTTTGCATTGGTGACCAGAAAGTGCTGTAGGAGTCGCTCGTTGAAGTTGACGCAGCCTTGGTGGATGATCCTCCCAATGACGATATGGTGTCAACTTCAAGATTCTTTGCACTCTTCCATTTCTCGGAAGATAGGGTTTGGTAGGAGAATTTTTGGGTAAATGACGAGCTATCTTGAGATCGGAAAGACTCCGTGGTGCGAGAGCTCAAACTAGGGAACGACGAGTTAAACAATGCACCATCACTTCCATTACTAGAAGGGCGGGCACTGGGAGTGGCAATGCCAGGGAAGCTTCGGCTATTAGGACCCTCGAACTTTGCGCGTTCTTTTTGGAAAAGTTCGCTGGCCCACAAAACTGGTGTTTCTGCCATGGTATCGCCAACAAGTTTATTGATGCTTGACTTGACTTCGTAGCAGAACCGATGGATACGCTCTTCTCCACGGCAGAAATTGTCGATTCCATGATGGCTGATCCATTTTCGAGTAAGCTCAACTTGCTCGTCACTCAACTTGTTCGGCCCTCCCTGGCTGCTAGGAGCCTTCATCACATTCATCACATGCATCTCAGGCTTTTGCAAAAACGCTCCAGGAAGATAGCGAGACCCATGTCGGGATCGAAAATCACTAGGGGGTTCTCGGTGCAAACTGGGGTATACCATGGTCTTCAAGGCCAAGGCCACATGCTTGGCATCTTCGTATCGCATCGAGTTCTTGACATCCGTCATGTACCACATCTTGTTCCTGAGTTTTGTCATACGCGTCAAATTTTCCTTGGCAAAGTCTTTCAGCTGTGCGACAATGGGAGTCAAGGTCAATAAACTCTCTTCACAATCATCAATCACCGTAGTCCATTTGATGAGTGAGTCGCTGGAAGACCTTAACATAGGGGAAAGAACCCAGGAATCATTAGGAGGTACCTTGGCCAATTTTGAGAGACTCTGGCTCAGGTGATTCGATGCGGTCCACCAGTAGTGGGCGCCAAGGAAGTCAGATCGATTTTCGCACGCGGAGCGCGCATTTTCAAACCTGCTTTTCAGTGACAAACTGCGACTTTGGTGAAGACCCGAGGCACGGCCCCTGACTGACTGCTTCATCTTTTCAGATTCATTGACCAGCCTTATGATGGCAATTTGGAGTGCCTCATGATTCTCTTCCGGATGAATGGTAACAGACCGGTGGCCGTCTTCAGACACGCCATCAAACATACTGTTGGAGTCATTGGTATTTGAAGGATCCCAACTCAATGACTTGCTGTCTTCTGAAACGGTCAACACGGTCCATTCATCCATGGAAGGATGGTCCAAAACCAGACGGTCATCAATGTCTCCTAGATCAGACAATTCAAATCGAATTAAATCTGCACTGCGACTGTAGGAAGATACCTGGGTTGATTGCCGGGCAACCGGTCTTTGCGTTGATTGTTCAAGAACGGTATCAATTCTTCCAGACCAGTGAGCAGGAAGAGTTCCTCGTTTCGGGCCGCCAGTTTGAGAAATGTTTAAAGCCGTGAAGGGAGAGTTGAACGGAAGAGAGCTAGAGTGGGTTTGAGTAGACTTTGGAAACACGGCATTCAATAGGGCAACAACATCCGTCGCAGATATCATTAAAAAGCGTGAGGACCCAAGGGTATCGTGATCCAGATGAGATGAAGCACCAGAAGGGTAAGACTCCATGTCCGGGACTGGGTGGGAGGCCAACACGAATGTTTTGAGTATGCTTTCAACATGATACCTCACCTTGGGATGGACGGTAGAGAATTGTGGCCTTGTGATTGTTCAGCACCGCACTGTAACATTCGAGTGGTGGGGTTCACTTACACAGAATGAAGAACCCTGTAGATCTGAGATTGAGCTCGCAGGGCGATTTGTGCCAAAAGCTTTTCCCTAGCTTCCTTGCTCAAGTGGAAATCAAGGAGTAATCCATGGCTCTATATGGAGTTAGTAGGACGGAAACAAAAATAATGAACAGGCAATAGTACCTCTGGGAACGTCAAAGCGCTGTACAAGAACTTGGCAAAATACCACTGAACAAATAAATACTCCAAAAATCGGTCTTTGCTCTCAATCTCGGTTAATTTGGCTAGGATAGCATCGCCAAACTCCAGGGCAGCAGAAGGAAGACCGGCATCGGAATCATCCAGGACTTCAAACAACGTCTGAACAGCAGTCTCAAAAAATTCCTCGGCAGCATCGGTTCTCAAAGGATCCGGTGGTTCAACTCCATATGGATTTGCTACAGGGCCCTCGATATTTTCCAGCAGAAATGCGCCCTTCTGAAGAACGTCCATGAGGTATAGTTCAATTTTGGGGCGGGCTTGCCAATCACTGCAAAGGGACCAATATGAGAAGATATGGCCGACAAAGGGATTGTATTTGGAATCTCCGGTGCAGAGAAGTTTGGCGCAGGTCGACGACCAGACATCTCGGCGAAGTTCGGATTCCCCAAGGTCCCAGTCCAAAGGCACGACAAAAAAATTAAAAAGAAGCGCAGCTAAAGGGTCAGAACGCTCAAAAGCCAATGCATGGTCCTTGAAGGGAGCGAAATTGGGGCCGGTACGCTTGACGAAAGAAGGGGAATTCCGGGAACGAGAAGAAAGAGACAAAAACGAGTCGTCATGGCCTGAACAGACAACGGTAGAGGTCAAGGCGGAGAGCTGGGCAGGTGACAGACTAGTGATGCGATCAACCAGGAATTGTGAATTTGTCCGGACTAGATTCAGAATCTCTAGAAGGTCCTTCCTACACTGGAGACTGAGCTGATGCATAAAACCTGATGCACGGTTTCTTTGGGGATGCAAAGAAGAAGTGGGATCCTCCAAGGGGCCTTGTGGGAGTAAGGTGCGGCGAGATGAAGCATCACAAGCTTCGTGAATGTCATAAATTGTATTGTAAACTGAAATAAAACCTGGTTTGTCTCCATGCCGGAAGGCTTCGACCAGTCCCTTCTGGACAGTGGCACTTGTCCTTATAAGCCTGGATGATAGACATATCGAGGCCTTGGTGGCAAGTAAACGGTGCTCCAAATTGCGTTTCTGGGCCTCAGCCTGCTGACGGCGCCGGTATTGGGAAGCAAATTCCTCAAAAGAGACCGTTGGGTCCAAAGTCGCGGGAGGATCGATTTCCAAAGTGCTGAAGGAGCCTTGCACAGTTGAAGTGGCACAGAGGTCTGATGGTCCCACCTCACAATTGTCAACATTGGACTCACCTGCACTCGGTGGTTGTTGGTGCTTTAGATCAGGGTCACAAGGGGCGCGCATGGCAGGCGTTGGTGGTAACACAGGGTCCGTGAGGGAGCATGCTGCCTGGTCTTCATTAGATGATGAGGCGCATGTTGTTGGAATGACGGCTGGAGACGGCGGCAATGCTGTAAAACATTTGATCTGTATTAGCGAAACTCCTAAGGGGCACAGTCGAGCGAAGAAATAAAAAACACGAGATGTGAATGATCTCAAGTCCAGTGGATTGAATAGACCGCACTTGCAAGAGATGGCACGAAGGAACAGGCAAAAAACAAAAATAAAAATAAAATAAGAGGCTCAAGAAAAGTACCGACATACGGATCGTGAATTCCAGACCGAGTGGTGGAGAACAAGCATGTTGGGCATCGATCATCTTGCCATGGGCGACCTCTGACACCTATCCCGAGACGGTCCTCGAGAATGCGCGATGCCCGTGGCGTTTGGAAACAGATGTTCTAGCGCATACTTTTGTTGTCGCAAACCGTATGTATATTTAAATTGTAAATATTCCTCTTCTGCTCTCTATTTTGATGATCTGATGAGAGATAACGCGACACCTGTCAATCCGGTCGAAAAAACGGTGGCAACGAAGCCGGGAGGTGGCAGGGCGACCAAAGTCGAGCGACGGTGGTTAGTAGTTAGCGGGCTTTAGCAGACGTGGTAAGTCGCAGCTAAGTAGTTTTGGGCCTGGCGCGCCAACGCAGCTTTAAAGCGAGTGCATAAGAAGTATAGTAGTGAAAGGCTGGGAGCTAGTCTTTCCGACTAAGAAGAATGATTTGCAGACCGAGGATTGTGCAAACGGCGGAGTGCGCGAGACGGAGTCAAAGACAGAAAGGACCGGTCAAGAGAAGGGGATGTCGACGGGAGATGGTAGTCAGAGAGGGCGCGGACGTCCCAATAATGAGCTTCGCAGCGCAGCGCGGATTCACACAAAAGGGCGTGAGATGGGGAGGGGAGGCGGGCGGTCCTGGTCGTGGAGGGAGGAGGGGTGGATTGAATGACTTGCAGAGAGAGCGCGTAATAGATGTTGTTAGTCGGATGCCGAGTGCAGTTGCAGCAAGGAGCGACGATGACTGATTGGGGACGGGGACGAAAAGGATGTCCAGCGTGGTAGCGAACCAGAAGCGCGCACTAGGTTGACGATACTCGAGCGCGAAATAATGCAGCGTGCAGAATCAAGGCAGCTGCAGACAGCCCGATGGGGAAATAGTGAAATCACGGGCGCGCCAGTGAACGCACTCGCAGCAGCCGCGGTGGGGAAACAAGTACTAGTAGACTAGTAGTAACTGAATAGGTATGGAGTGTTTTGACGATGTAAATAACGAAACCGATCGCGTTGTGCCGTTGTCGACGTGCTGTAGCGCTGCGATTTGGTCTCGAGCCGGCCTGCTGCAGGTTGGACGTTGAGACAACTGATGGTGGTTGCACAGTTTGTGACCGGAGAGTCCTTGGTAATACTGCTGCTGGGATGGTTACAGAGCAGGGCGTTGCGAATCGTTGTATAGCGTCGAAGCTTCCAAAATCTCCGAGCTGTGGTGTACGAGATGATGGCGATCTCCTGAAAGATGCAGACAGAGCAAGTGATTGCAGGAGAGAAGAAGATGGTTGAAAGGGTCAAGGTGATATCTCCCGTCTCTCTTTACTGCGAGGGAAGGCACCACACAACTTGATGCCGGCGCGGAAGGAGCAGGAGGTCACGGGGCCCGGGAGCGCAACTTGGCATGCGGCCCGGGTTGGCGGGGGGCCGGCTGATGAGATGGATGGGATTTAAGGTATGAGATGGCTCGGCAATCATATAAGAGAGGGATCTTATTAACATTGATCTTAAGAACACTAGAAGTAGTGGCGGGCAGCCTTTTGCTATCATGGCCCGTCCGTGGACCGGGCATCACTATATAGTCTACATGTTCGCGTACAAGCGGATGTGAAAAAAGTATACCTGTTGAGAGTTCCAACTTTCAAGAGGCAGAAGAAAGGACAAAGAAGGCACAGTGCCTCATTTCCAGCTGAGTAGTTTGCCTCGGAAACGTAAGGGATTCATCGATTCAGCAGGACGAGTGCAGCGTAGAGCGTAGAATGACTTGTCGGCCTCGCACAGCAGGAGGAATCGCTGCGGATACTATCCCCGTACTGGACACTGGACGTATGCTGGCGCCGGTGGATTCTGGCTGGATTCCTGACGCTTCAGTCATCTCCATCAAACACCCGCTGGGTGCTGGTGAAACCGGCCGCTGCCGATTGCCACGCAGGATATATAATAAGGGACGACTGGATGACTGGCTGACTGACCGAGTGACTGACTGATCGGCTGCCACGTCGTTCGCCGGGGCCGTGATCTGATGCGGCGGCCCAATTGCGGATGGACTGGATGCGTTGGCATTGCAGATGCGCTGGCCGCGCCTTTCCGGTCTGGGCCTAGCGGGCCGCGCCGGACCCCCCGCAGCCCCTGGCGCACGTCTATTGGATGCAGTGGGGCCGCGCTAGGCCTCAAATGCTGATATGAGTCAACCTCTAATTCCACGCGTCTTTCGTCGCTAACGCTAGGCAGAGGGACGCAGTAGTAAAGAAGTTGAAGTGTGAGATGCCACGATGGCAGATGCACGATTGACTGCATTGACTATGGCGCGCTATGGAATACCGGCCATCATCACTCTCCACAGAAAATGCCACTTACACGACGTGTAATCTCGGCTTGACGCGTGCACTTCTCTTGGTTGTAAACCAGCCAATACCACAAACCAACGCCGAGTCCAGCTCAGCAAAATCGACAACGATGCGCTGACTGTGGCGGCGGCGTATGTTGATCACCTTCCTCGAATACTCGCAATGTGGACGACTGCAGGGCATGGACCAGCAATTTGTTGTCAAAAGACTCCATCCTAGCCTATCGCGACCCACTCAATTCCTAACTCATAGCGAAACTGATGCTTCCTTGGAAAAAATAGCCGCCAAAGTGCAAAAAGAAGAAAAACCCCGTGTCATAGCGTTAGAGTCGTTCGGCCAATCATATAATGGTGGCTGAGGAATCGTCAGGTACAGATGATATCGTTCAGCCAACAGCCACAAGTCGCTGCCTATAGTGGGGAGGCAGGTCGATCCTCTCAAATATCGTCAATGGCCAATAATGCCGCGGAATTCTGAATTCCGAATATGTGTTTTGTGGGAAAGAATCGACACATGAAAATCTGTTCTCGCTTCGTAAAAAATAGATCAAACGGCGTGGTAAATCAATGGCACACCCATTTCTTGTCTGCTTCCTTCTGTCCAACGCGGACAGCTACCACGTTTAGGGTGTCCTTGAGAGTATCCTTGGAGATCTTTGGGAAGCTATGTAAAGAACGAATATCAGCACATGAGAGCACGTAAAGTATTTAAAGATGAGGACTGTACCGTTTCTTGAGCACTTCGATTAGCCCGGCTTTCGTCAAATCACTTCCTTCGACAGCCTCCTTAAATGCCGCAAGCTGATCCGGCGGAAATGGTTTCCCCTTCTTGGACGGGGCGGCGGATTCGATACCCATTGCGGGCCGAGCTGTCGGGGCAAGTGGCATCTGACTTTGTGTGACAGGGTTTGTAGAAAAGGCATGAAGAGTGCCCCTGGTAGACGTCGTTGCATGCAATTTCGATGCAGCTTGCTCCACAGCCTTTGGCTTGGGCCAATAAATAGTAGAAAATGGGTCAATAGGGAACTGGACAGAATCTAGAATCAAAAGTCAGTATCATCCGACCTCTTCCCAGACATGATCTCGCAGGAAGAAGCATACCAGACATCGTCTCCATGCGACACGCTTCTATAATAGGATCTTTATCCCCTTCGCCTTGCCACTTGATACCCGTACAGACGGGCTCCAGGTCACCAACAACCAGGCGCCTTCTGCCGTCTATTTGCTCATCCTCGTCGTCGAGAAACTCATCCATGTCATCATCTCCGTCTTCGCTCATTTCCTCTTCATTTTCTGAATCCAAGTCTTCGCCTTCTTCTGGCTCCTCCCATTCTGCTTCTGAATCATAGTCGTAATTGATATCAGGAAGGCCTCGAAAGTAAGGGCGGCGACAAATTTTCCCAGCTTGTGCACTGGAGAGGGATCTGGTGAAAGTTCCATAATAGGCGGGGCGAACATCCTCGGCAAATTTGAGGGATTTCATTGTTATCTTTCTCAAGAGATGCCTTAGACCAGATTCAGACCCAGTGGTATCGTTATGGAAATCTTTCATCAGATTCCTGACCGGTCTGATATTTCTAGCGTAATGTCGGCGGTAAGGTATCATGTCAAACATTTCTGATGGGCGATACGATGGATGTGCAGTCGCCTCATTTAAAAAACCATCGAGCTTCTCGCGGATATGCTCTGTCGCTTTTTCATCGCGCTGGAATCGGTGCGGCGGTGCAATTTGGGTATGACTTTTGACGAAGAAATCTGGGAACTCATTGCGATAATCGGACCGGGAGTCTTCTACGCCTGTTGTCGCAGTAATCGAGCCGTCCAGGTCTCGAGTTGTGTCCTTGCGAGGTGAAGAACCACTCACACTAGGCGGCTTGCTGGCATCGGCAGTAGGTGGTTTTGTAAAGAAAGAGCTTAATCTCATTTGGGACTGTCGATAGGGTTAGCAGCTTGTCCCATTTCATCACATGCCGCCTGGTGATACTGACCCGTTCTTTTTTCACTTTTTCTTCCTCCTTCTTGCGCTTCTCTTCGTCCCTGGCATTTTTCTCTTCCTCTTTCGCCTTCTTCTTTTCCTCTCTGCGTTTTCGCTCCTCTTCACGTTCTGCGTCTCGCTTCTTCTTCTCTTCTTCTCTCTCGGCTTCTTTTTTCTTTCTCTCCTCGTCTTTGATACGCTTCTCTTCGTCTTTCTTAACCTTTTCTTCTAGTCTGATGCGGTCCTTTTCTTCCTTCTCTAGTCGCTTCGCCTCTTTTGTGTTAGGAGACATCTTTTGTTTCTTAGCGGCCGCCGAGGGAACAGTGGTGGTGGAGGGTTGTTGGGGGGTAGAAGGGGGAACTGATAGCGGATTCCTATTTTCCTCATCACCAGGACCATCGTCCTGTTTTTGGTGTCTGTTCGTTTCTTGCTTTGTTACATTTGGCTCGTCTACCTCGCTGAAGGCTCGTTTGCGGGATTGCGTAGGCGACGGTGGTGGGAAGCACTGGCTGCCCATCGAAGGGGTCACAGGAGTACGACTCGGCTCAACAGAGATGTCCATTTTGATCGATTCGAAGAAATAACTCAAAGATTATCGACCTCACCAGGAAATGCTGTCTAGAGGTCGGTATGTAGGTGTGGGAGTCGGCTCGTCATCAGTTGTGGTGGAGTGTATTTCGGCTGAGGATCAAGTATAAACTCGAATATTCATCGACTTCACAATTTAATTGACGAAAAAAAAGAACAAGATCGAATAACAGGTAACACGGACTCATTGGCGTTGTGTTGTGCGTTGGAGGTTGTTGTTGGTCGGAGAAACTCCTGGCGGACGCGTTAATTGACGAGATGCGCGTCGGCGCGCCGAACCGTACAGGCCACGTGATCACCAATCAACATCGAATATTGAAACAGATCTCGCCAAGCAAAAGTCGAATCCAATCTTCTTTTATTCCCCCGAACCCTTAGTTGTTTTTTTGTCTGACTTTCAAGAATTCAGTGAAATTTATTCCTTGAGACGGTGGATTGCGAATCCTCTAAAAGCTATTCAAACTCGTCCTTGGCCGAAGGCCACTACAGTCCCAACACTACTAGACAAGAACATCCCAGTCGAGGAAGAAAAAACTCCTTACTACGACCCCAAGCGCTTCTATCCAGCACGTATAGGAGAGATACTTGGTACTCGGTATTAACTAGCTACGAAGCTTGGATATGGCACAAGCTCTACTGTCTGGCTTGCGAGAGATCTTCACAGGTGAAGACCACATTTTTCCTGCTATAATCAATGTTCTAAGTGAATACAGATGGCTATGGTCACCAGATCACTATGTTGCGATAAAGATAAATGCAGCCGGTCGGATAGGACGGCAAAATCCCGAAACTGAGTTACAGATTTCTAAACTTATTTCAAAGGGAGATTTATCCCATCACGGGCGACACTTTGTCCGTAAACTGCTCGATGACTTTATTATTGAAGGACCCCACCACCAACATACGTGTCTTGTGTTTGAGCCTTTACGCGAACCATTATGGCTTACAAGAACTAGATTCAGTTCAAATACTATCCCATCAGAGATTCTGAAAGTAGTGGTACGAATGCTACTTCACGGCCTTGATTATTTACACACTTCTTGCCATGTTGTTCATACAGGTGAATTTTTAATTCCAATCAATTTTATTTGAAGATAAACTCATATTTAGCAGATTTAAAACCTGATAACATCATGACTAGACTCGAAGATAGCTCTATTCTAGGGCAGAGCGCTTTAGATGAATTTCAAAACCCGCTTCCACAGAAAGTTTACGATGAACGTACAATTTATTTATCACGAAATCAATATGGCCATCCTACGAAGATTGCAAAGGTACTAGGCATTGTTACCACCACCGACTTTGGGTTCTCTGTTTGTGGCGATGGTCCGCACTATGGTGCCATCCAGGTAGAACCTTTTCGCGCTCCAGAGGTGATTCTTGATGCTGGTTGGACATACAGCGCGGATATATGGAACTTAGGAGTGATGGCAAAGAATCCCCCCTATCCCCAAAAATTTCCTTCACTGATGAATGGATCAGTTATGGGACCTGTTGGAAAACCGATCGCTCTTTGAGGAAATTGATTCTCCAACAGCAGAGTACGATGATCAGAAACACCTCGCATGCATAACAGCTTTGTTAGGACCGCCACCAAAGGACCTTCTTTCGTGTGGGCGTTGAACATCCATGTTTTATGATACAGAGGGTAAGTTATTCTTGAACCAGTGCTCATATTTACTAGTCTCATTGCTAGCAGGTAAATTTCAGCCTCCGTTGCAAATACCAGCATTCAGCTTGGAAATCACCATCAACCAAATCAGCGGAGAGGAAAATAAACTGTTCATTAATTTCATCAAGAGGATGCTCACATGGAACCCAGAGCAACGAAGCACAGCGAAAGACCTCCTTGATGACCCGTGGCTGCACGTCAATTTCTAAGTATTTCCGTCTCATACGCACTTTAAAAATCACTTTAGGCCACCTCTCTGTGTCTCGGAGCCGCCTCCACGAGTAATTTTGTGTGTTACGGTTGCATGTAGCTCTGATGTGTGCTCTAACTCCTATGTGTAGGTACGCATTGGCATGATTAACGTGGTAGTTTTAGCGACGAACCCAAAATAGTTACATAGGGATTAGGCGTTGGCTAATGAACGACAACACAACACGCGCGCAAAGTTATATTAACATATCAATGCTCGCTATTTACAGTACCGGCATGATTAGCTATTGAAAGGAACCGATATAATCTAGATTAGTATAAGATAGAAATAAATATTTACTTTGCATGCTAAACAGGTATTTCCTCGAAAGGAATAAAAAAAGAGAAGAAGAAAACAAGTTATTTGAACAGGATAGACATGCCCGGCTCCAACATTCGACCAACAAACCACGTAGATAGAAAAAAGCCCTTGATCACAAGGTAGAGAAAGTGACCGTGTTTTCTTGAAGATCCTCAGAGGTGTAACAAAATACCCCCTTGAGACTCTCCAACATTATATTAGGGAAAGAGTATTTTCAAAGAAGAGCGGCAACGAATATCCAAATGCAAACAACATGGGCTTAATCGTCTTGGTCAGGATTGGCGACAAATAATCTCCCGCCAGTCAAGCTCGTCGTTCGCTCGTCAACACTGCCTCGACGCCGTAGATCGTCGGCCTTGTTCGCTTTTTGCATGGCTGTTCGGGCTGCGACGGGGGCTCCCATTTCACTAATATCTCCAAAATCATTTTCATGGTGCTCCTCGTGAGCGTTTGGATCGATATCTTTTTGTAGCGATGAGTTCCGACTGCTGTTGTAGCTGTGATTATCCTTAACTGGTGCAGTTTCGACGACTTCTGGTATGTCGGCCTGCTCATTCGGCGGCGTTTTGCCCGGCTGTCGCTGATAGCCGCTGGGATAGCGCTGCATGCTTCCCAGAGAGCTCCTTGCACTTCCCGACGTGCGGCGATGGTACAAGCCGCCTTCGCTGGAATGGTCGTCGGCGTAATCGTCGCCAACCTCGTTTGCGCTCAACCGGATGGGAACGGTGGCACCGACCAAGGTCGAAGGAGTGAAAGAAGCAGTGCCAGCTTTGCCGCTGTGGTGTCGAATCTTACCGCTGGCAAGCGGACCAGCGCGCGAGCCACCGGTAAGCTCCAAGTGAGCCCGCTGCCTGGCAGCTCGCTTCTGAGCCTGCAGGCGAGGATCCTCTGGTTGTGCACGGTCGCACCAGACGGTGCCCTTCTGGCGCCTCATGAGAGCGACATAGCTGAGCTGGACGGGAGCGGAGCGCCCGGACGAGCTGCGGTGGATGTCGGACGAAGCGCTCGACATTGTCGGTGTCAAATGATTATTATTGCCCGTGGAATTGGACGAGGATGTCGCATTGGAAAGAGTGCGCGCGGGGACTGGCGCTCCGGCTGGTAGCGCTTGCGTATGCTGGGTCGGGCGGTGAGCGTAGTGGTGACTGTGGTGGTGGTGGTGGTTCGTGTGGTAATTATTCAGGTTTTTGCTGGAATTGGTCTTCTGAGAGCCAGCGTAAGGAAGCGCAGACGACGAGGTGGTGCGGTTTCGGTGGTGAGCGTAGTCGAGGTTCTTAGGGGCAGCGTGGTGTTGCTGGGCACTGACAGCGTCTGCCGGCTGAAACTGTAGTCCGGCGTGGTGACTGGCCACGGGCTTCCGCGCTGGTGCGGCCTGGTACATGCGGTAGTCCGGCACGTTGCTCTGCCTCTGCACTCTCGCGGCCATGTTTGTGTGAGTGTGTCTTGCGTGTCGCCTGCTGTTCTGTGTCGTTACTCAAATTGAGAGCAAGAACAGCACCGCAATTTGTTGCTATTCGGTGTTTGCGCAGAGGGATGCCTGAACTCTTATTTATTGAGCGGGCTGATTAGCTCACTAGGTCTAACAGCTTGGTTTTGCGCTTTGCGGCCGCGTCGGAAACTTGGCAGGTGGGGCGATATAACAAGGCTGCGAGTGCAAGAAACGAGGAGAACCAGGAGGTCTTTGCTGCGCCGGCGTTCGAGTGGTGACAATAAAGTTGACTTGATTGTCAACTTGGTTGTCAACAGTAGGAATAAGAAGCCTCGAGACAGAGATGGCCCAACGCGTTCGCCCGTATATAATGATTGTCGATCGATCGTGGTGATGCAGAAGAGGGGGGGCTCGGGGCTAAACTTGGCGATGGCCAGGAACGATCACGATAAGCTCCTGGTGCTGCTGCTAAAAAGCAAGAGGATTAACTGTTCAGAAAATGAATTTGCGACGAGGGGTTGAAGGAGCAAAAAGAACGATGAAGAGCTGGTAATAAGGATAAGAATAGTTTAGTCACGACAAAAATAGTCACGGTGGTGACTGACGGGACTGACAAGAGCTGGAGAGGAGAAGATTTGCCGTCGCATCCATTCAATGCTACCTCGTGCCTGTCATTATTACCGTATCGTACCGTATTCGTCCCTCGTGGCGGGTATTATTACATGCACGTGAGTACATCTGTTTTCTTTTCTTTGTATATAGTACCTGAGTTTGTGATTGATCACGGTTAAATACTAATACATAACTATTTAAATCTACAAGCATGAACCATTTCAGTCATGTCAAAGTTCAACATGTCCAGTATTCTCCAATGCGACGGCTTTTCCTTCGCTGTGTAACATTACGTGATCTATCGCAATTTCTGAAACGACCCTTTCGAACCTTCTAATTGAAGATGTATATGTTCTATTCGGTTATTTGTAAAAACTTTTCCTCTCGCCACTGCTATAATGTCCTATCACACCGCTTGAAAAAACAGTCAAATCATCAACCAAAGAAAACGGCTGAAATCACTTGTCCGTAGGCTCAACATCCTTTGATGCTTGTTCTCGAACCGGGAGGTTTCCGGGGAAGCGAGAGCCCTTGTCCTTGACCTTCTTGACCTTCTTTTGCACAACGGGCGGTGGGTAGGCTTTTTCGGTGATATCTTGCCACTCGGGAGAGGCTTGGAAGGCTTCCTGGATAGGGGCCATCAGACTGACAAGGCCAGCTGAGACGGCAGGTTTGAGGTCTTGCGGGGTTAACTAAAAAAAAACACAAACGTCAGTTTTGCGCAGATATCAGGATTGACAAGACCGGTCAATACGTACGACGTCGTTGACGTAGTCTTCCTTTAGCTGCTTGATGTCGGTGTAGACCAAAGGTTCGCCTTCCCTCCGCTGGACGGTGAATTCTTTCTTTCCCTTGAGAGCAGCTGCGGGCAGCAGAACATATTCTACCAACGCGACGACTCCGTTGTCTTCGACGACGCGAGGGGCGGCTTCGGCCTTTTTGATCTTTTTCGTGATGGCCTCAGGGGAGTCCAAAAGGTCGATCTTGCTGTCTACTTGGGATTAGCGATGATGTTTATGGAATAAATAAATAAATAAATACCTTGGACACTGGAGCTCATCTTGCCTCCAGACAGACCAGCGATCATGGGGTTAACAATATGTGCGCGCTATCAAGAACCATTAGCATAATAACAAAACTGTTGGGCAAATTTTAAGAGAAACCTTTTGGTATCCGAGTTTAGGAAGCCACTCAGTGGCGGCGACAAAGAGCTTCCTCTGGTCAACACCTCCGAGCTGGCAGTCAACCTTCAGGTGCTCTTCGTCAAGAACCTGAAGCACCGGGTACAGCAGTCCACTCAACGGCGCATTGTCAGACTGCTTGACAATCTCAGCGCCAGCCTTTTTGGCGTCATGCTCAGAAATCACACTGGCTAACCGGTAGACGTCCATGACATATTCGGGGTTTTTCTGGTAGGAGCTGCCGAGGACAAAGCGCAGTTTCTCGGTGGACACGCCGACCGATTTCAGAATCGCGGTGATGATTTTGTCATAGTATTTGGCGCGGTTTTCTACAAGTTCAATGGGGGCCTTGAGGTTGTCGAGGAATCCGTGAATATCAGCTAGCAGGACGGTGACATCGCATCCAGCAGCGAGCAATTGAGCGATTTTCAGCGCGGGAACAAAGTAGCCAGTATGCGGTCGACCGGTAGTTGCTGCATTTTGAATTAGTCGAAAAAAGAAGTCAAGGTCGCAATGTTGTGATGAATGTTGTCGCCCATGTTGAAAGTAGAGAGGAGGGACAGGAAAAAAAAGTTGCATGACTCACCGGTTCCCCAGTAGATTTTCGGGTTGTTGCCCGCGATCAAGATATTCTCAATGATCTCGGGGTTCAAAAACTCTGCGAGATTGTCGCTAATGAGATCGAATCGTGCTTGCGCTGCTGCATCCATAATGATCTATCGAGCCAGGCGCGGCGAGAGGGGGGGTATACGGATGCGAAATGCGAGGGCAAAATGTGAGGGGGAAGTGGCATGAGATGGAGAGTACTAGTTAAGTATGCGCAGTAAAGACCGACCGTGCGGGACCGCAATAGCATTGAATGGCTCGCTTGGGTCAGGAGGCGAGGAGGAATATTAGCTAGTTGATTAAAGAGGGTCAAATGCAAAATAGGCACTATGAAAGTCGAGATCAAGAGATTAGGTGCTGCTACTCATGAAATACGATTTGCTCTTACTGTTGTTGCATCGTGAGGCCGTTTTTCATGCTGCAGCGAGCCTGCTGGGAGTATTGCCGCCAATAACAACAGGTTATCTCCGGGCGGTGAGGCCCACTTTGTGATAAGCTTATCTCAGCTTATGTCATCACGTATAGAGATAGCGTTATGTACTGCAGATTGAATTTTTATAAATTTAGTCAGCAGCTCTATTGTACACGCCGTTGAGAGTATTTGGCAAACTCATAGTCTTCTTGTAACATTATGTGCATCGTCAAATGCGTGCCAATCAGCGTTGCAGCTGACATACTAAAGCCCTGAATCAGGTGCTGCCCCACCAGTTCCATCTTTCTTTTTTCTTTTTTGCTCTACAATCGACTCGGTTCATTAGTCGCAAGGCAGTAATTTGTAAATTAGGGAGATTTTACCGAGAAAGTCGAAAAAAGGGGATTCATACACAAACTCAACAATATGTCGTTGATATGTACCTACAGAGATACATGAGTAGGTACATCCGCAAAAATACCATTCCGGTAACAATACCAACACGGTAATGTTTCAATACCAGCACCAGCCCCATCGCATAACAGTCTGACTGCAAAATGACACTGTGACGTCGACAATCTCCACTGTCCACATTCTGATTGTCCCAAGATGTGAGACAGATGATTCGCACATCAGGGTCTTATTTCGTTTCGTTTTTCTGTCGATGTCTTATTTTGGGCTGAGTATGTTTCGATTAGGTTTGAGCTGTGTTTGAAACTTTGGGTGCGCGAAATGCCTGCGCCACAGTACCGTTCAATGAATAATAATGTTGCAGTCGATCAATGGAACATCATCATCACCAGCCCGGCCGCTTCGGGATTGGCGCGTCATCGGGTACTTTTATACATCTGGGCCAGCTGACTGTACTTACTACATGCTGCGCTCACGAGAGAAAAAAATTAAAGAAGAGTAGACAGGAGCAAGTCTGCCTGAAAATATCATCATTATCAAACTGTAAATCAAAGCCGTGACCCTCCCTTGGACTTGACTAGAACGCCCTTATTATCCTCGTACTCGCGTCCCTTGGTCCATCCAAACCACGCTTTAAGAGTCTCCTCACCCCCATCACCAGGGAACAGACCCCCGCCAGTCCAGCCAGCATTGTCCGCCGCAAATGACTTGCCCGGCGTGCCACCCAGATCGACAGCCAGTCGTTGCTCGTACCCACTTGCCTCCAACTCAGCCTGCTCCAAGACAGGTGTGGCGCAGGCATCCGTTCCATCGAATATAGCCTCCCATTCAGCGCGCGTCTTCTCTTTGAATCGCTTGGTGAATATTTCGCGCAGGGCCGGCCAGTTGGCACGGTCATCGCGCGTCGGGATATCGTCCTTTTTCAGGCCCAAGCCCTGCAAGAGCGCCGCGTAGAATTGCGGTTCCAGCGCACCGACAGCAAAGTACTTGCCAGAATCCTTGGTTTCGTAGGTATCGTAAAACGGACATCCTCCATCTAGCAAATTTGTGCCTCTCGGCTGGTCCCATGTGGGGGTTTTCATCCCTAGTCGCGGCATAGTCGCCAGATACGCCGCGCCATCCACCATGTTCGCGCCTACCACCTGGCCCTTGCCTGTGGTTTGGCGCGAAATCAATGCCAGCAAAATACCCATAAAGCATATTGCGCCACCTCCGGCGAAATCACCTAGAATGTTACCCGGCGCGTACGGACGCTCGTTGCTGCGACCAAGCATCGAGAGTACACCGGAGACAGCAATGTAGTTGATGTCGTGGCCGGCCATGTCCTTGTATTTACCATCACGCCGAAAACCAGTCATGCGGCCGATAATGAGTCGCGGGTTTGCTTTAAGAAGAACATCGGTGGGCGAAAGACCCAGGCGCTCCAGTACGCCTGGTCGGAAAGGGTCGATAAGAACGTCGGCCTTGGCAAGGATGGATAACAGAAGATCCCGCGACCTCGAGTCTTTGAGGTCAAGGCAAATAGATGACTTGTGTCGTGTGAGATTGTCAGGAGTGGGCGCATTGGTTTTGCCAGGGAGCCGGTCGATACGAAGGACAGAGGCGCCATAGTCGGCGAGGAGGAGGCCAGCAAATGGTCCTTGTAGATGCGTTAGTTGAGAAATGTCCTCTCTCATGTACTGGATATCAGCGCACCTGGGGCTAGTCCAGCTAGCTCGACGACCTTGACGCCGTTCAGAGGAGAACTCGACCACATTGTGACTGATCGATAGGGGGTCTTTTGGACAACGTTGTATCGACTTATTGGGGCATTCCGGTAACGAGAGTAGGAATTGAAGCTTCTCGGTGCGCCTGGAAACAGCTGGATCTTATATGCCCTGGTAGTCCGAGCGCTAACAGCAAAATGTCGCGGAATCATGGAGTGAAGCCTCTGTAACTGTGGATAACTTGAAGTTTAATCGCGCCGTGGCCTCGGCACCTCGGGGAAGGAGCGCGGAGCGGATGCGGGGAAACCAGAACTCGCCGCGTCCAGCCGTGTCGATCTTGCCGAGGTTTAAGGAGACAGTTACTCAAACATCACTTGACATCAATTGTATATGACTATATAATATAGCTCCAGCTTCGTCTACTGCTGTCTATTGACAATATCCATCACCAGCCCTCGCGGCCCTCGTCTCGTCCTTCGTCATAGGCACTTTCCATCTCGTCGCCAAACCGCTCAACGCCTCCGACCTTGTCGCCAACCCATTCAGCCGCGTTTTCGGGGAAGTCTTCGACGTTATTCTTAAACTTGTCGACTTCATATTCGGCCTCGCCGACCTGTGTTCCAAAAGAAGAAGATTAGCTGATGTGAACATGTCTGTGTGATATCAAATTTGCTATACCTTGTCGCCGGTCCATTCGGCAGCGTTCTCTGGGAAGTCCTCGACGCGTTCCTCAATGTGCTCCTTTTCGCCCTCCCACTCATCGTCTAGATTATCCAAATCAGCATGGGTAGTTTCATTGTAACCAGACAACTATACATACGGATCTCCTCGCCCTCGTGCATCAAAAGAGCGCCGCCGGCAAGTCCGGCAGCAGCACCGACCAAGCCATAGGCCATACTGTGGTCTTTCTTGGGCGGTTCTTGCTGGTAGCGCTCTTCTTCTCGGTAGTACTCGCCCGGAGGTGGTCCAGGTGGTCCACCATAGCCTCCCTGACCATAACCTCCCTGACCATATCCACCGCCGCCGCCGTATTCGCCAGGGGGCCCTCCGTATCCAGGTTCACCGTAGGGCCGCTCCCAAGACTGCTCGCCGGTCATTTCATTCACGTAGTACCAGCGACGGTCTTGCTCTGCCCACCGCGCAACCCAGGGGCGTGGCAGGGGAGGCCCTTCTGGCTGAGGAGGGCCACTGCCATAATACTCGCGGCGCTCTTCGACATACTCCGTCTGCTGGCCTCCAGAGCCGAACTTTTCGACGACTTTTTCGACAAAGTCCATAGCTGTATCTGCGTAAATAATAAACAAAGTATGATAAGTAAAAGGGCTTGCTTGGTAGAGATCAAACAGAAAATCTCTCAATGCAGCTGGGAGCAGCTAATAAATAGCTCGTGAGACCCCGCCATGATGACAATCATGAAGGACAACCGTTTCATCCCTAGTGCCATTGACAGCCCCGCCTGAGGTGGCAGCCCGCCAATGGATCGTGGACAACGCACCGCAGACAACAATGACAATCAGGGGCTGAGCTGGATTTGTTTATTGTTCGGTTTCATTTGTCCGCAATTCTGCAGCGCCGATGCGCATCAGCCATCCGCACTAGCCACACCTGCACTAGTCAGTCGTCTGGCAGCGGTTCGTCCCGCAATGCCAAGACTGGCAAGCCCTAACGCCTCGACAAAGAACAAAGCTGTTGTTCTCGTGAAGCACATCGATGTGCTCGTTCATTCGGTATACGATTGACTGTCGACATCTTCAGGACTATTAAGGGGATTTTTCAACTTTTGAATATCAAGTTCTAGTCTTTTTTTAAACAGCCAATGTTGTCTCTCAAGGTACACATAGCTAGTACTTAATAACGTAACTAAATTGATCTCCCCGTCTGCTTTCTCCCCCAAATGTAAAGTGTTCGGAGTAGACTTGACTTTAATAAGCGTCAAATTCGCGGTCACCCTTTTCAGACTTTGGCAGGTGAACAAAAGGGGAAAGAGCGGTGTTACCTCGCACAATAAAAAATCTTTTCCGTTTGCAAATTTCTTTCCTCCTTCATGAATTCTTCTCCCACTCTGCGAGGTTGAAACGACAGTTTCTTGGACAGCCATGCCTGATACTCATCAAAAGACGAATATCCGGTCAATTCAACATTCATATGCAGGGGTCTCTCCAGTTTTTTGTGTTAGACGAAGATTATTGAGCTTCTTCTTCACTGCAAACTTCAGTTATCATTGCACCAATATCCAGATCTGCAGCCATTAGAACGGCATGTGCCTCAAGTTGATGTGCAGAAAATTGCACAACTTGCGTCCTCGATAGAGGGATATTGAGAAGTGAAAGACTGGTATGCTACAGGTCAACTTCACAATTTTAAGGCCAATCGCTAACAAAGATAAGGGTATATTAGTCTTCGAAATAGATGGCTAAATATACGTCACATTTGCAAGTTAAAACAACGCCAACTACACTTGAAACAACAACTGGTTATCGTATTCAGATAACGCCCAATTTCACCTCACTTTTAGAAGTGAAAACTGCAACGCATGGACAGACGGCTTCTTGTGAAGATCTTCCAATGGAAGAAATCCTTGGAATTGTGGAAGTAAAGAAACGACTTCGAAATTTGGAACAAGATGGAGTTTTGATGCAATAGGGGGCGGAAATGGTGGACTGGTTGCTGAAGGACCTTCGGCGCCTCCCACATCTCAATGGGCAGTGAGTAGGTCTCTTTCGCACATTTGAAGAACTAGTTATTAACCAAAAGTTGATTTAGTCGCCTTTTGATATCCCAAGACTAAGACGACGTCTGGGTGACCTTCGGGGGCCACCATGACGAGTACCTGGATTATCTGAGAAATGGAGCACAGGGGGGAAGGTAACCCCCAACCATTACTGCTCAAAAGACATGCCCCCCTGGCAAAAAATACTAAACGATCCGTGACACGGAAACAGGGCAGCTTATTATAACTCAAATAGGCGATCTGAAAATAATCTCAGAGGCAGAGATACGTCGAGACGTCCAAGGGACATTGCAGCTAAAACGTCCCGAGTGGCCTGCCATCTGACAGAAGGAGCGTTCAAGAACATTCACAAAAATATCATTCATCTCATCCTGTATTCACCACGCCATCATTTCCCATCTTCTGTGTCTTTTTCCAAGCACCTCATTCTTCTTTTTCTCTCTTCTATATCAAAACGTAGGTGGTGCTTCGTCCCACCTTTATGGCTTTTGCGCCCTTGTTCGGCGCCACAAAAGCATCCTTCTTCATGGATAGTAAGGAAGAGAGTACTGCTCGTTTCGTTACTCGAGCGCAGGATGCTGCAGATGGAAGACATGGCTTGGTGGTGTTCATTTCTAATGAACTGTGGCCAGTCAAAATTAGCAAGTTCAGCAAGGAGAAGCTGGTGGCATGTTCTCCAGAGTATGATGGAGCAAAGTGGGAGTTCATACCAGTCTACCAGCTTTTATTCTAGGCAGCAGTCTATTCACGTCAAGTTTACTGAACAAATCTATTATTATCCAAACCCCGTCAGGGTTCCCTTTTTTTTGTAGTGGTAAAAAGTCTGTCATTTGACTCAGTTCAGTGGGGGCACGTGATAATTCTGAGGTCAAAAAATTTCTTTGTTTGAAAATTTGTTGGGGCCTGCCCGCGCGTGACTGAACAATTACTCGCTGATTATCTCCTCTGTAAAATTCCTCTTCCTTCCTCCCTCTGCCAGCCTCCTTTTTCTTACCAACTTCCTCCTTCTACCAGCTCCAGTGCACTCCCACTTTTCTGCCTCCTGACTTTTTCAAACCATTCTTGAATATCGTGGAAATGGCTAGCACCACGACTCGGATTCGCAACACGCTTGACGCGTTGTGGAAAAAGCTTCTCGATGGTAACATGGGCGAAAGCCTCTCGGAGGATCAAGCTGTCTCAGATGGTTTTCTTACGAGGAACAAGATTCGTCTCATTCCTCATGATTTTGAATCCCTGGACCCCCAAGACGGCCATCCACCTGTGCTGTTCACACTCTGTCCCCAGCGTCTCCTTGACAACCACCCGATTGCTGTAGAACAATATAGCGATGAGCGGTCTGGCAACCGCATTACTAGGTTCAAAGAATACGTCCCTGGTGAAGATTGGATGGGGATACACGCCTGTACTCTTCGTGTTTTCCGCTATCTTGCGGACTGGGCGTTTACCCTCTTGCGGGAAGATCCAGAATCCACCGACATCGAGGAGCCCTTCGTCGACCTCCGGGAAAAGAGGGGTATTTTACCCATAGAGTGAGCTTCCCCCCTCCTACCCCCTTCAAGACTCTCTTTTACCTTGCAGCATGCATACTGATTTTAAAATAGGATACCTCATGGGATGCTCTTGAGAGACGGATTCGCGATGTCGACTGCCAACATGCGATGGACCGCAGATATGTACGAGTTTGACATGGATTTTTGGGGAAAGAGGCTCCCTCATGTCATCATGCTCTCTAAACAGTCGCGAGTCGGGCACAATGGCACCATTATGCATGGTGAGCTGGCACAGCTCGTCACGGCTATGAGGAATCGTGCCTTCGAACCTGAGGAGAAGTCGATCGACGACGATGAAGAGTTCGAGGACTACGAAGAGGAACAAAAAGCCCGGTTTCCTGAAGGCGACTCGTCCCCTGTCTTTCCATTTGAGCAAAGATTCCCGGTACGCTCATCACTGACATCTTTCAATCAAAGTCTGACTGACATTTCTAGGTTCTGATGGTGTCTGTGGTTGGTCCCCAGCATGGCCGTGTCTATCACGCCTGCATGGACGGCCGTGATGTGCTCATCAGACAATCGCCCCTCTACAGTTTCGAGAAACGTGAAACTGCGCCCTGGGATCTTTTTTCTAGGATTCTTCTGAGTAGGCCACTGCTGGAAGATGAGAAGAATGGCTCGATTGCTCGTCTGAGTAGCCCATTCCTGGAAGAAGAGAATGAGGGTTTGAGCTCTTCTCGCGTTTAATTTTTTTATTCGCATTTGGCACTGAAACTGTGTCAATCCTCGGCACTGAAAATGTGTCCATCTTCGGCACTGAAAATGTGTCCATCCTCGGCACTGAAAATGTGTCCACCATCGGCACTGAAAATGTGTCAACCTCAACACTAGAGTCGCTTTATCGCTTTGTTTGCTCGACAAGTATTTTATCAAATCCCATTTTTTTTTTTTTTTTTTTTGTAAATGGGTACCTGGCTAGCCACCAGGTCTCCAGCAATGTGCTCGCACCTCATCGTGGTGCTGGAGTCTAGTAGTCATGCTGTCTGCAAGGCAGCTGGCGAAGCTAAGACGAGCTCTCGTAGAAAATTTCAAACGTAGCTTATTTTACTTCTGTCAGTATGTTTTTGCTGGCTGTGTAGGAAATGCTTCCGGATTAGGTTGGCAAGTACATGCGGATGAGGTTTTATAGTCTGAAGAAGGGATAAAAGGGTCGGCTTTGGAGATAGCCAACACACTGAGATGGGCTTTTGACCGCCCAAAATGCTGCAGCGGGTATTAGTAGGGATTAATTGTTCATCTTAAAAGAAGAAAGGAAAAAGACGAGGAAGAAAAAGAAGCTTGCGCAGTTTTGCTTGGTGTTGTCTGGTAGGGAGAGGATCAAATGACGAAGTTGACAATTCGTACTTCTAAATGTTCATGATCTCCGTATTCCATATTCGAATGGAGGTAGGTGCTCGTAATATTTGCTGTCGTCAACTGAAAGATGTGGATAAAAGTACGGTGGTGCTTGTATACTGGATTATCGAGGCGGACTCGTACCAGCCTGTGACGTCACCGGTGCTTCTGAGACATTAATAATTCCGCAACCCTCTGATCCACGCTTCCAGGTTATGTTTGGTACTCAGTAGGAAAATGTTTATCAAGGTAGTGCACCATCCTACAATCTCATGAAGCATTTTCTGGGCGTCCCAAAAACTAGAGAATTTGCAATTCGGATGCCATTCCTTGGTCTTCCGTCTATTGCCTATGTATTGTAAAACGAACAAGTATGTATGTAAAAGCGAAAGAAGAAAGCCGAACATTGAATGGATACGTTGAAACAGCTATCTCATAACGCTGATTAATTTGTCATATCCTTCGTTCTATTGTGCCCTAATATTACAATTCGAGTTTTGTAAGTGTGTTTTCTACAGGCTTTTGAGTTGCTCTCCAGTATTCCATTGTCTTAATGTTAACACATTCCCGACATGGTCTGTACCGAGGTTCATTGTTTAATGCCAATCTTGGTGTCATTGTGCGTGTTGGTTAACTCCAGGGCCGATCTTTTTATTCCTTCTTCGGGTGCCAACATGCGACACTATAAAACCCCACAAACGCTTCATCTTAGCCCAACCCCAACAGTAGCGCACTGCTGAATGGTTTCAGCCGCGAATAAAAGAGTGTACAGTTCAATCATAATTCGAGTGTTTTAGTTTTTAATTAAAATAGGGCTAATTAATAATCCCTGTTTAAGAGATAGTACGTAGCTGATATCTGGAACTTAGGTACGTATCTCTTGGGCTGACCAGGGGCGAATAAAGTATAAACACATTCTTTCACATTATACAAACTGGCGTGAATAGTAAAAGTATCAGCTTGGGGCCTAGGACCAACAGAGTACTTTTCTGCGTGTCTAAAACAATGGACCACAGCCCATCAGCTAAAAGACCCGCAGGCACTAAATCCCGGAGTGCCACGCCCAAACGGGAAGCCGAGATGCAAAGCCCTAACTCCCTGGAGTCTCCTTGAAATTGCCCCATGAACCACAAACAGAGTATTAATAATGCTACTAACAGACTAATTTTTGCTGAGTACGCTATTTTTAGAGCATCTCAAATGCAAATTTGATTGGCGCGATCCAGGCTCAAGTGTATATCAACTGTTTCAATTGTTTATAAGAAAATCCAACGCGCCTTCCAATTTGCCTTTGATTCACAGCTTCTTAGAAAACTCATTTCGATTTAAACAATGGCGAAGGGCGAGCCCAAGAGCTCGCATTCTGATACCCAATCTCGAATCGCTGTTGTTGGCACAGGGCTTGCCGGCCTTGTCACGGCGTACCTCCTACATAATGAGCCGAAAAACAGGTACTGCGTGACTCTTTTTGAACGGGTAAGAAAATATGAAGCAAAAATCTTTCCGTATCTTTGTTAATGGTCATGTAGCAAGAACGGGTCTCTCTGGGTGCTGCGTCGGTCTTGCTTCAAGACAAGGCTGGCCAGGAGCTAGTCGATGTACCTATGCGATCATTTGCTCCCGGCTACTATCGCAACTTAAAATCAATGTTTGATTGGTTGCATATCCCATATCGTGTAGAGAGATTTCTCTTCTCATTCTCCCGTGACGCCGGTAACACAGCGGAGCATCCTGCGCCATACTTCGTTCATGCATCGAACCGGCACCGCATACTCCCACCTCGGCCTTTCGGTATCAGTTTCATTCAATATATTGCTCAGACAATCTTTCTCGCTGTTTGTTATCTGTGGCTTTCGATATGTTGTTTCGCTATAGATTCATTGGAAGACGAAACCCTTCACCAGTATCTTCAGCGAATTCGGATCCCTTGTTCTTTTACCACGCATTATTTGCTTCCTCTGATATCAAGCGTGGCAACCTGCTCTCATGAAGCGCTTCTACAAACTCCGGCCCTCGACTTTGTGGCGTACAAAAGAAAGTTGTACGGAGCTGATCACTATACTGTTGACGCTGGCATCTGGGGCGTTGAGAAAAGACTGTTACGAGGGATCAAGGTGCAACTGGCCGCTGAAATACAAGAAGTGAAACCAGTTGATAGTGGTGTGAGACTAAGCTGGCGAAATACTGGGGCAAACGACCACCATACCAGGGTGTTCGATAAAGTCGTTCTCGCCGTCTCCCCAAACATCATTGCAAAAATATTTACGCCGTTGCATGACGTTATGTCTCTTATTCCTACGGTCGACGTTCAAAGTTGTATAGTCCAGCCGATGAACGGGCATTCTAGACTGTCGGTTGTAGACGTTGACCGATGTGTACACCAACACCGCTGCGTTACATCTAGCACGAGATTAATATCGCTGAGAAGTCAGTCAGGTCTTAATCCGTGTACAGTAGCGTATCAGCGGCTCCGCGGTGGCGCTTTTATTGCAACAAATGCAAATGAGAAGTTCGATGAAACCTCAGTCCTTACCAAGGCGCGTTTTACGAGAGTATTACGAACGGTAGAAAGCCGGAAGCTGGTCAATGAGATGTTTCGCGAAGATAATTGCCCTTCTAGTCTTTCCAAACCTAAGTGGCAAAATGGGGACAGTGGTGTGTGGATTGCAGGAGCATGGTGCTGGGATGGAATGGTTCTGCTAGAAGGGTGTGTTGTCTCTGCTATGCGAATTGCAGAAGCTTTTGACGTGGAAGTTCCTTGGAAGAAAGGCAAGACTTTGTAGATAAAATTTGGAGAATGTCCCGCAAATTTTTATTTGCACAGCCCAAGTAGAAAAAAAGAGAGCGAAGGGCCAATAGCTGTTTGACCCATAAATATACGAAATATACGATCGATCGTCTTTGCCCTTAAGCATAAGGCGCTCTGACCGCATGCAGTAGCGTGAACCTACACAGGGTCACAGTGGGCCTTGGCCAAGATCTATTAATTAAAATGTTCCAGTCATAACTTCAATGTTATTGTTATTAATACGTACTTAAATAACTTGGTTGGGCTTGGACCCTTGCAGATTCCTTCAAAACCATAAACAAATGTTTGAGATCTTCTTCTCTTCCTAACATTACCGAACTTACACCATGTTTGAGGTGCTCCAGCTTTATCCGTCCCTTTTTAACTTTATCACTCGCTATAAGTCCATTACAATATTCATCAGCTATTTCGTCATCATTGGATTGCTGTTATTCCGCTGTGCATCCATCATTCTTGCCCAATGGAGACTAGCAAATAAAAAGCAGCTGAGGCATTACTCTTTGTACATCTTCGCAGGCTTAGCGGTATGCAGTCTCGCTACGACATGGTACTTTATGATATTGTTCATGGTTCGGTCATACCAGGACTGGGCAATAGAGCAGAACCTTGATCCTGCTCTCAACTCGCTGTCCAAACTCCGAGGGTGGCTTGATGAAACATATCTGTTTGAACAGGCATGGGCAGCCATTATGGAAACCGAGCCTCGGTTCTGGTGGACTAATCAGATATTTGCATTTACGTCAATTTGGAGCATTTTCTTGGGAATTGAAGGTTCGAGGCATCCACTTCCAGAAAAATACATCAATGAAGACTCACGAGGATAGGTTCGAGACATCACATTGCCGGAATATGGCTCTTCATGATACTAGGTCAGCTTGTTGCAATCTCCTTTGCGGCAAATCTATCATTTTTCCTGGTGTTGCTCGCAAGGGGGCAATCCAACACAACCGCCAAAGGAACCAAATGTGGCTTTGGGCCTCATTTGACTGTAATATTATATTTCGCCTGTGTTACTCCGATACGTTTTGTACATGGGGGTAAGGCATTCGGCATTCTCTTACTCATGCCACATCTTCTGGCTTTCGCACCAATGGTATCTTGGTTCAAACCGGATAATTCAGTTTACTATACAGCGATTCTCCTCGCAACGACTTCGTTTTCTCATATAACGTGGAGAGCTCTGGCAAATGGATGGACGGTTGCTGATTTCGTTGTTACTTTGCATGAGTACCCTGCCATGAGCAGCGCTGGGTGGGACGTTATCTGGTGTTGGATCAGCTTCTTAGCCTGGATTATAGTCGACTAACACAGTTCTAACTTTTGGCCATGGTCAAGACGCTTTCCGACGCTGGATATGGGGCAAGAATTCAGTTTAAATTTTCCGACTTTCAGAAACTATTTTAGTCGAAAAGTCAAGACAAACGCTTACTTATAGAAGCAACTATACCAAAAATTACTTATACAATATAATTTAAGTCCAAAAGACAGTAGAGCAGTCTTAGTCATTCTACGTCGCATCGGATGGCAATCAAACCTTGTAGATATCAGGCAGGACCAGTCAATATTGGTGACATTACGAAAATACGCCGTACCTGAACAAAAATTGATGACAAGCGATGGGCCCATACGACGAGCCTTACATTTAGCCTCCTTCTGGTGATGCCACTTGTCTGTTATAGCTATCTGACATCGACGCGGTAAGGCTTTTCATCCAGATCATGCGTCCCTTGCCCTGGACCCCTGACCGCTGGGCGTCTCTCCTGGTCCGCCTGCCGGCATTAGGGTACATATTCTCTCTCTCCTCTCGGAAGCTTTAGTATTACAATATTGATGCTATATCTAATCGGCCTTGAGTTTTCTAAATTCTTAGTACAATCCATGTGAAAAGGTGCAGTGACGGTGTGGTCCACTAAAAACAGCATAAACTCGTGCCAAGCTAGTCAGTCAATGATTCTTTTTTTTTTGTAGAGATACCAAACATGGAGAAACGGGGGAGTGAATAGAAAAGTAAAGAACGTACCCGAGTGGTAATAGTGCCCCGAAAGATAATTAAGCCATAGAAAAGTATAAATACATCCTCAGACAGGCTTTTTGTAGCATAATTATGCAGTACGGGCAGATCTTGGCTTTCTCAAACATTTGAATATTCAACTGTGAGTACTAGTCCCAAGCACCACGAAGAGGTGTCTGCCCATCGCTAGGGGTGGACACATTTTCAGTGCCAGAAGTCGACACATTTTCAGTGCCAGAAGCTAACACATTTCAGTGCCAGAAGTCGACACATTTTCAGTGCCAGAAGCTAACACATTTCAGTGCCAGAAGTCGACGCCTATATAGCATCGGAGGTAGGAAAAATAGCATGTGCAATAGTATTTGTCGTATGATGGGAGGCGGGAAGTGTACGGACGCCTCAAAGGCTAATGGCAAGGAGTATCTCTGCAAGTTTCTGAACCTCATCAGCATCATCCAAAGGCCACGGGCCGAATTGGTTCATCGTCAGGAAACTGAAGGGACGAAGTGTGCCAGTCCGAATATACTTCAACCAGGCGTCATCATACGTCGCAAACGTAATATATACGTCCATATCATTCTGGGAAACCAGAATACGCAGGTTTGCGGGGGCTGGGTGCGCTTTTATCCAAGCCACTATTTGGGCGGCCTCCTGCATGTCAACCTTAACGCCACTGGCTCCGTGACGTTGTTTGGCCTTGCATTCAAGAATTGCCTCTATGTCATTTGTATCATATGACTCCAACTGGCCATCGGTCTTTGCTTTGTAACCACGGCCGTAGGCAAATTTCACGTTGAATGCTCTTTTAGTGTGTCGCCAACGGGAGCGAGGGGTCGTTAAACCAGGATGAGCCGGAGCAAGTTCTGCAATAGCCTGAAGCATATTGATAAACGTTGCATTCACGGGAGATTCGTCCTTGTCCAAGTCTAAAAGCTCTCTTTGCTGCTTCCGCAGTGGAGCAAAATCACCAGTCCCTTGGAAGCCATTGTTGGCAATGGCCGTGATATAACTCCGAAAGTCAGCCGATGCTTGCAAGATCCCTTGTGGTTGAGTAATCTTTGGCCCCATATTATCAAAGAGATCTGGATCGAACTCATCCGGAGTTTGTTTGACGACCAACGTGCGCAGGAGCAAAAACTGCTGCTTCGAGATTTTCGACGCTGACTCAAATTTTTAAAGCCTCTCAGCGAACTCAGAAGCACGCGCGCTCTGTTTGCGGCTGCTCTCCATTGGAGGTCTGTCGAAGGTGCATTCGTGAAGATATACCTTGGACGCGTGGGCATCGACGTTGCAGTCGATGGTTGTGGCGCTGGGGCTGCAGCAGAAGCTTGGGCCTGTCGATGCGTACCAGAGGTAGCTTGCTGGCCTGAGCGAGTGCGTCTTCCTTGTGTTTGAGATCTGGTGGATGGTCGAGCCATGGCTACCAAGATGAAAAAGTTTTCAGGAAGCTGTCACGTAGATAAACGCTTTAGTAAGAGCGAAGGCTGAGCAAGATACGTTGTGGGAGAGTCTAAGCGAGCGGGAAGAGAGGAAGAGAGAAGCTCAGGAAGTTCTTTTTCACGCCTCGTGGGAGGGCAGGGCGCTTGAGGAAGGTGCCATTACTTTCCCAAACAGGTCTTCCGCGAGTTGCCCAGCTACGCCTACACAGCAAATTCTTGATGCAAGAACCTCAGGAGGGAATACATAATATCATATAAGAAATAATCTATTAGTTTAGCATGAATTCTAGGCCAGGAGTATATGATAACAGGTTGTTTCCACTATCTAGTCTTAACAAATAGTCTATAGAGCTTGAAGTATGGAAATTTTAGCGCTATGGCTTTTTTTTAGCTATTCTATGCAATCTTTATTGGTAATTTTTAGACAGAAATTTAGCCTCTGTGCGGGGAATATCATGGCATTGGATACCTAGTTACAGGTCAGTAATTCACTCATCGCCATGGCGCAAGCAACAAACAACAAACACATTAACAGTGATTGCCACGGCGATCTCAAACATAACCCCTCTCATATCTGTGCCTAATTCTCTCTGACTCACATTTCTTTGTCCTCTTCAACCTTTTTCAAACAGTGCATTAAGAGCCCAACATGACCCTCTCAGATGAGGATAATGGACAATCATCCTGGCTTCCCGGCGAAGTCAAAATTCAGAAAATCAACAACAGAGTGCTTGGATTTCCCGAAGAAACTCCGCCTAATATCACGCCACAGACGAATTTCCAACTTCTCGCGTTTGGCACTCTGGAAGCTCTTCTGACGAATATTCTGGAGTACAACGAGGCCTTTGCAGCCATCCAGTCAAACCCACAGATTGATGACTCTGAAAACCTCACTCCAGCATTCAGATCTCTGATTAATGCCGGAAAAGACATCCAAGCCGTGGGCGAATACCTGAGATGTGTGCACCTTCTGGACGACGAATGGGACTCTTCACCGGGCGTGCAGCTACTACTCAACCCAGATACATCGGTCAATCCAACGTCTATTGCCATCGAGGTGAGAGCTGAGCGCGAAAACGAGCTTCAACAGGAACGCGAAGAGGCCCTTCGTAGGAAGGTTATCTATGAAGTTACTGAGAAAGCCAGAAAGGATAAGCTTGAGAAAGCCATTGGCGAAGGCATCAGAGCCATGATGTCCTTTCGTACACTGGGGCATGAAGCGATTTCAAATACTGCCACTATGACCGAAGGCCAGAATGAAGCTAAAGACCAGCCGACGCCCCGTGAAATCCAAAGCTCCTCACAGCTCACGACTGTTGAGGATTTGATATCCGACAACGAGCCCGCCAATGAAAATGTTACAAGCGGAAATGCCTGTGCGACCTCTGCCAATCTCAATGTTAACAATACCTCCTCTTCTTCTCAGAGGTTCATTCCATCTCAAGAGGTGGTCGTGGAGGTCCCCAGCCCTGAATCGCTCTTCACCACCGCACCAAAGGGGGCTAAAAGAGGAAGAGCTGGTACAGCATCGAACTCGAAAAAGCCTCAGCCGAAGCGTAGACGGACGGTTGACAAGCTGTCATGACGGGTATGTCAATGATAACCTTCGTTTTCTGAAATATGTCAAACTAATGTTCAAATATCGATTAGGGCCACATGAGCGTTGGTTTTCTCGCCGAGTCTTCACAACGATATTGCTATGAACAGGACGAGATTGAGCCATTGGAGGAAATAGGGGACTAGATGGATGGGAGAACCTGAATTCATTTTTACGCGGCGGAGTGATAGTGAAAAGAACAGAATTGAATACAAGATGCATAAGTGGTATCTAAAGACAAAATCACTGTATCGGCCATGCAAAGACAATCAAAAGTATGCCCAGAAGGAAAAAATACAACAATGCGTAGCCCCAATAAATGCCTATGTTAAGTATTATTCGTCAAGGAAGTGAGCAAAGAAACAACCAATTATCGAAACAGGCGTTGTCTTCCTGGTCCAATCTGCCATGTAAAAGCGCCTCTCACGCCAACATTAGGTTGACTCAAACCAGACATGCCTGTCCCACCACCCTCGCCATTGCGCCTGTTGCGCCGAAGGGCTTCGCGGATGTGGTCGGGGAGGAGTTGTGCACGATGAGGGTTCACAGGGGGTACGAACTCGCGTCTTGTGACTGTGGTGGAAGACAAGCTCCCATTAACTTGCTGCCCTGTGCTAGTCGTGGATGCATATGGCGATTGGTGATCAGCGGACACTTTAGCTGGCGAGAGCATCACAGGAATGTCTCGCGACGGGGTGGCAGATTGCGAGTCGCGTGTGGCACCATTTAGTAGCCCGTCTTCTCTTTTTGACTCCGGTTCTTGCTTCGCTTCGGTCTTATTGGCGTTGGCTTCACCCTCGGCCTTGACTTTCTTTTCAGCTTCTGCTTTGGCGGCTGCAGCTGCTTCGATCTCGGCTTGTTCCCGTTCCCAGGTTGCTCTTGCGGCCGAATCAAATGCCTCTGCCCATTCTTCTTGGACCGTTCGTGCTTTTTCAATAAGTTCTCCGATGAAAACCTTGGTAAATCCGTTGATGACTGTAACAACACTTTGCGGGACAGACTGCGAGAGAGCGTGGTTGACAATTCGCCTGAGCGTCTCCTTTCGCAGTCTCGTTCGATTCCATTTCTCATATCGATCAGCTTGAAGTGGTGTGAAAGAATTGGTCAAAACTCTAGTAAAGAAAAAAAATTGTCAGTATAATCAGCACTTCAATATCAGGTCCGTCCAGCACTTACGCTAGATTCTTCTTCTCCGTTGCAATGTCATGAAACCCCTCCGTTGCACCCATAAGCTCCCCATCGACATCGTGGTCCTCCTCGTCATCGCCAGCTTCATCACCGCCACCAGCAGCGGCCCCATCGCGAACAGACATCGTATCCGGATCCAACGACCCAACTCTGGTGCCTACGCGCGAAACATCGTCACGATCTTTATCGCCTTTCTTCTTGCGCCCTCGCTTCTTGGGTCCATCAGCTGTGCTATTTCCACCCAGACTGCCTGTGAAACTGCCCGTTACACTCCCGGCATCGCTTGCTGCGCGACTGCTCCCGGGCTCCATCCCCGTGGGAAAGGACGTCTGGCGCAAAGGATGCATGCGCGGCCGTTTTGCTACGGCGGCGGCAGAGACTGTGGATGAGATAGACCCCCGCTTCCGCGGGTTGAGCGGGTTTGGCGTCGTCGTCGGAGGTGAAGACATTTTTGGTGACGTTGCAAAAGATGTGACGAGTTGGAGATTCGCGCCCCCGGTTGGGTCGGCGGTGTTGAGTGTCCTCTCAGTTGCGGCGTGTCGAGAATTAGAACTCAAAAGATCCTCAATATGAGAGAAAATGGGCTCTTGAGAAGATGTCGGGTAATGCGAGTTCAGTGTCTAATGTTAAGGTCGAAGTCAGGATACAAAGACGCGATACGTACAGAGCAAAATACTGCCGCCGCAAAAAAGGCGGTGAAGCTCCCAAGGAGCAAAATCGGCTACACCGCAATAGGAAATGATGATACAAACGTTAACCCAACCTCGCTTTTCTACGCAATACAGATTTCAATGATTACAAAAATTACGATAATCTGTGAATGAAAACATTTTCAAAGGGACTTATTTTCCCAAATTGTGATTTCAGACTAGTAACTGTAAAGACAGGCTATCAAAATAATAACAAAGGAAGACCTCTCTCGCTTCACCTCACCGTCAGGTCAAGAAATCACGAGAGAGGACTACATAAACCCGAAAATCATGGACCTGAGATATGAACAGGCGAGACACAGGTAGACAACTAGATGTGATCGCTGAGACAGTAAAGATTGAGTTCAAAGAAACAGAAAAATCACCCGAAAGTAACGGATGGAAAAGCCGGTTTAAAGCTCTCCAATCCGGGGGGCACCGCCCTTCCAGTCATTACGTTCGTAGTAACGGAAGACCAAATCATATCCATCAAGGTCATGGACAATGCGATCGACACGACGGTAGCCAGGGATATTTTCCATCTTCTGCGCCTGAATGAGAGCTAAGCGATGGAACTTGGTTGGGCTCAGAGACTCATCAACCGCTACGCCTGGTTTTGCTTCAAACAAGGTCACGGTGAAACGACCGGGCTTGAAAATGTCGACCACGTTCTTCACGATTTCCGCAGTTTGGCGTCCTTCTTGGGAATGTGGCACATTCGTCTCAAAAGAGGCGTACGAGCATTGAGGCTCTGGTGTCACATGGACGGTGAAATAATGGGTACCGCATTTGCCATCGGGAGCAGGCACAACGCCGTTGGCAGAGAAGCCACAGGGAGTGAACAGGTAGGCGTCAATGCGGGATTCGGGGTATTTGCTGGTTGGATACACGTCGGATAGACCACAAGACTCGGACACGACAGTGCCAAGCGCGTGACCTTCGGTGGTCAGCTCTGCTGGCAAAGCATGCTCACCATCAGAGTCGGGATCACTGATGTCCGAAGATGTGTTGCTAAACACATCGACAAGGTCATCTCTTTCCTTCTCAATCTTCCGATAACGGGTGTCTGCGACCGCACTCGCATGGTCAAGGTAGAACTGCTTTGCATTCTCCTCTTCCAAATCCGTCATCAGAATCTCAAGAGTTTCGTCGCTCTCTTCGCTGGATCCGGGGTTTAACTTCTTACTTTGAAGGTCCTCTGGAATGTTGACAAGTTTGGTTTGGGTTTCAGGAGGCGGAGTCGATGGTGGAGTCAACAAAGTATAGGGCTCCGTCAGGTACAGATACCAGTGCTCGCCATTCATTTTTCCAATCATGTAAGCGCTGCCATTGGCGAAAAGCTTGTCGAGGTTCCTTACTTCGTCGCGCCAGCTGCGATGAGGACCGCGCTGCTGGTCAGGAAAGAGGAAATTCTTCCGGCTATAAAAGACCCGGTAAGGAGCTGCGGCAATGGCAATGTTTCGGCAAGCAGGGGCTGTCGACCTTGGAAATCCAGCGAACAATGCAGCGATTTCCAGAATCCGAGGGAGGCCTGACAGCAGGGTGGTAGTACCGCAGGTTTTCAAAATGAGCTTGTGGCGCCAGACGAACATGCTGGATTCGGAAAGCAGATAGGCATCCACATCATCGGACTCAACAATCGACAGAACCTTGCAATTGACGAGATCAAGCATGTCCTTCCATATTTCGGCTGGCACAGCTTTGAGACCAAGCGGCTCAGATCCTCCGAGAAGATTGTCGGGAGAGGGACCGAACCAGACCTCTAGCAGCTTTTCGGGACCTGAAAAAAATCTATGAGTCACTGGCATAAATGTGATTTAATTGACATGACGTACCTTCAAATGCATTGGAGCTATCAAGATCGACGACAGCCTCATGATTGATAGTCAAAGACGGGGTGCCGATATGCGAGGACGGCGAAGTAGTGTAATTCTTTGGGATCCCCATATAAACCATATCCGTAGATCTTGACAGGGAAACAACCGGGAAACAGTTATTGATAAAAAAAAAAGCGAAGCGAAGTTGACTTGGCGAAAGAGTTTATTGAGTACGACGTTTGGCTAGGACGACTAAGGTCGCTGAAGCACAATCTGCCACCCAGGGGACAATGCGGTGTCCGCCTGAGAAGGAGAAGGCCCTGTTATCGAGGGTGAAAAGCGCTGGCCGATCAGCCAGCAAGAGACAATTGTATTTAACAAAACTAACCCCGGGGGGGTCGTTATGGTGGGCGAGCGGAAATAAGGGCGAAGAAGAGTTGGGACGAAATGTTGCCGATCAATTTCGTCCTCGCGCTGACAGATACCGATACCGGTCAGAGTATCGGGTCTAGCAGACGAGGAAATCCGCCTGGAGAGAAAAAGAACTGGAAAAGGACGATGGAAAGTGGTGCAGCGAAAAACCCGTGGGGGTGTTATCGAGGCCTAGTGTAGGTCCAGTCAGAGAAGGACGCCAACGATGATGAGACGAAGTACTCACTTTGCAGGCTTAGACAGGAAACGCAGTAGGTCCTTCTGGCTCATGAAAGGCAGGTTGAGCGTCTGATTAAAGCGAGATGGGTTCACTCATCGGCGAACGCACGCAAGGGCAGTTCTCAAGAACTGGGAAAAGCGTGGCAATGGGAGCGGTATTGAGCGCGTAGTAGATAGGCAGCAGTCAGCAGTAAAACAGAAGTCAACCGGAGAGCAGAGTTGTTCTCTGGCTGATAAAAGTGGGAAGAGGCGAGAGTTGCAAGAAAGAAGAGAGTTGGTTGTGCGCAAGTTGTGTGGTTTTGGTTTTGCAAGCGGGCTCGGCCTGCGCGAAAAAAAATCAATGCGGGCGCGGAGGCAAGAGCAGGCAGGAGCGGGACTCGCTGCTTCCCCTCTTCCCTGCCTGCTCCACCTTGACAACTGTCTACATCTGTTATTATTATGACTATTATTGCTAATTATCATCACCTTGTTCTTGAGGGATATTATTGTCACTACAGCCTGCAGAATATGGCTGCATCGACCCAGCATTGGCTTCTGCCATTGGCACCTCCTCGTCTCCCCAGGCTTGAGTATGCCATGTGCATCCTAACTTGCCCGACCGAACGCGGGATTTGTTGGATTTGGCAAGCCCTCACACGACTGGCTGCCATTGCCTGGCGTCCACGCCCTCTCATTGACCCGGCAAATACCTCCAGCAGTGAATTGTTATTATTACTACGTATCAGCTTGATAAATCGCGCATCAACCGGAAGCGGTGACGGACTAACGCTAGGGCTTCTCCAACGCAGCTTGAACTTGTCGGGCACCACAGGCTGGTGACGTCGTAGCCAGGCACCATCTCCACAGCCTGGTTTAGTCTTGGCTTAGCTTGCAGCGCCGGAGTCTGGCTGGACCACGCATTCGCCCAATCACGGGGCGAAGCCTTGTCTGGATGCGTAAATGGGAGAACGAAAAGGTCATTATTATTATTCCGAATTTCTCATGCGCCGTCGAAGAGCTACATCATGATAAAAAGGGAAGAAAGGAACAGCTCAAGAAAGAAACGAACTGCGCAAACAAATTATCGCACACGCCAACGCCTAGTCCGCCGTCAAATCCGTCCAAACGCCAGGAAACGCTCTCAACCAAGGCACGAGGCATGCACGTCCCAGTCTATGCAAGGTGAGTTTTGAAGTACACAACGACCACCACTGAAAAAAAAAGAAGAAAAAGAGTCGAATCCACTACTGGGCCAGGATGCTGTGGGCCAGCTGCACCTCGCCCGCCTCCGCGATTCTTGACGCAAGTAGCCGGCCGATCTTTTCCGCCAGCTGATCGCGAAGTTCATCTGTGACAATCCCTGCATCACCATTGGTTAGATGCGTGTGGTCCTTCTGCAAGGTCCCAAGGACAGCTAATAGCAAGGTCATGACTTTCTCGGCCTCGGGCCGACGCGGCCCTTCTTCGACAATAGCCTCGCGGACGAGCTTCTCGTACGCTTTGAGGTTCGGCACAATCAGCTCTCTCACGACGTCGGTGCCACCTATTGAGTGAAGACCCAAGATAGCGCCGTAGTGGGTTCCAAATGGCTTAGCTGGATCGAGGAAATTCTTCAAGCACGAGCGCGCAATTCTCGGCTTCAGCGTGTGGGAGGCATGCGAGTATTTCTTCGTGATCATCCCCAGGAGGGCGGCAGCCAGATCGCGCAATGCAAACTGCTCGCTGAGCTCTGCATTACTACCTCCAAACTGACGCCCAACAAGGCATGTAAGGACTGGTGGAACAAGAGCGGAGACCTGTCAAATATCCCCATCAGTCAGTACATCTCTTCACTCAGAATCTTTTCTTTACAAGGCCGGCACCTACATATGGATCAATGTAAAGCGATTGATTTTGAATCATGGCCTCGGCCAACCGCATCACCTGAGTCAAGACAAAAATATTGTTCAAACTGTGTGTCACCTTCTCCGAGATGAACTGCACAAAGTACGGCACAAGCTGATGGAGGCCGGGGTCCTCCCTCAAGCTTGAATACGCCGAGGTGCGATACTCCTCGCTCGAAGGGTCCAGAAAGGCGCTGCACACTTTTTCAAAGTATAGCTGCAGCTCTTTGGACAATATATGCTTGACTAGGGGTTTGACTGTGGTATTTTGATTCCCGCTCATAGCGGCCAAGTTCGGGTTGGCATTGGGACCCTTGGAAACCAGCTCCAAGTTCCGCGATTCGTTCGAGGTAGGGTTCTGAGGGATCGAAGGCTGCACTCCCTCGACGGCAAGCCAGTGTGCTATTAAAGAAAGAGTATTAGCAAATAATTACCAACATCTGTTATTTTCTTTCGACTTACCAGTAAAAGTCACTTCCCTCGGCACCTTTGGCAGAGGCGCATTAATCAATTTCTCAAAATCCACTTCTTCGTCCTCCACATAGAACAAAGGCTGTCCGGGGCCCAACGAAGCTTCCCCAAAACGCAATGGGCGCGCCGACTCGTATCCATAAAGCGGCTCAACATTCAACACTCGCAGAGCCTGCGAGATATCCTGCGTAGTAAGCACTGTGCGTCGGCCATGTCGCATAAATTTCAGTGCTTCTTCCAAGACCTGGGCAATGCGGTATTCCACGTCGCGCGCAAGGTTCTCGGTCACGTCGTTGCTCAGGCTGGTGATTCCGACCGACTCGGCGACGTCGCGGATGTTGTCTGGGTTCCAGACGGACATTCTGTGGTATTTTTTTGAGGTAGTGTTTTATGGGAATAGTTTCTAGCTGGTCCGATATTTGATATTCTTTTCGATAACGTTCGTGCCGTCAGGTCAACTAGCGGTTCGTTGCGCAAGTGAACGAGAGATGAGGTCAAGACGGCAAGAATCGACGGTTGAAGACAATAAGCATTTCTGCGCTGCAGTCAGCGCAAATGCTCTGCTCGAGTATGATGTGTTCCAGAGGTTGTCCTGACTTCAGCAGAGAAAGTGAGGCTCTGGAGAGTGTCGTTGTTTCACGGTCTTCGCGCGTCCTTAGTTTCTTTCGGTTCTCCAGGCGAACCTCGCTGCGTACGGCGGCGGGTGGGGCGGACATCGGTGTGGGCTGGCCAATCATGTCGCCCTGCATATGCCATGACTATGGTTCATTCACCGCGGGGATTTATTTCAGATCTTTATTTTTGAACAGTTTGGTAACGTAAGTCGGAATTGTAATTATCTATACTATAATAATGTAAATGTGGAATGCCAATACAACGCTGCAACTAGGTATCAAAACAACTGGTCTCACGCGAGAACATACAAATTACGAGACCAGTTCCTCGTTTCAATAAAAAGCAAACAGGATTATTATAACAACTTTGATAATGGAATAGTTTACTGTTAAAAAAACGAATGATTGCCTTTAAAAATCAAAACAAAACAAATCAGCACCACAGAACACAACGCAAGACTTCACTCCGCCTTTGGGCGGACTGGGAGGCCACCCGCGGACACATCCTCCATCTCCTTGTCTTCCTCTTTCTCCTCCTTCCTTCTCTTCCTCCTCTTCCTTCTTCACCTCGGCCTCCCCGGGCGGGGAGGGTTCGGCGACGGCGGCGGCGGCGGAGGGCGCGGACGTGGTGGTGGGCTGGGAGGGGGGGTCTGCCTGCTGCTGCTGCTGCTCTTGCTGCTGCTCTTGCTGCTGCTGCTGGCGCCGCCCGCAGCGACGGTCCCTGCTGTTGTTGTCGTGGCGCTTGTTGTTGCTGCGCCTGGTTCTGTTGCTGCCGGCCGGGCCCAGATACACGTCCCCCTACTCATAACGTTAGATCCAAAATGTAAGAAGAGAAATTTCCACGAAGTCCTTACCAGAGTCATGAGGCCGGCAGTGAGCCGGCAACGGGGAGAGTGGCGGCCGGCGCGGGGGTTGCACTCTGGCAGGCATGTCTGTGTTGATTAGCACTATTTTCCTGTAGATAAATGGATATAGACAAATACCGGCAACGCATTTGAGGGCTTTGGCTTGAAGCCGCGGCCGGGCTGGCGGTTGGGCTTTCGCCCCCCATTACCAGGTTTGTCAGAGGTTCTGGCAGTCATTGTGGTGGTGGTGGTCGTAGTGGTAGTGGTGGTGATGATGGTGATGATGGTGATGATGGTAATGATGGTAATGATGGTGATGATGGCGATGATGATGGTGATGGTGGTGAGACAGACGAGAAGAAGAGACCAGAGGAGAAGAAAAAACAGACGAGGGGTTCAGGTGATAGAAAAATCAGATGGCTGGCATCGCGGTACCCAAATAGGAAAGTGCTCGAGGTGGGTCTCCCTTTGTCTTTGATATAAAACTTACTTTGCCCCGTTTCGCTCCGTAGAAGAGTCATATTGTACCCATTAAAATTCAGAAGCAATGACTCATTTATTTGTTCGAGTAATAAAGTCATTGAGTGAATCATTGATCTCTTGATACTGCACATGTGATGGTCTATCTTAGTGAAGTAGCCTTAACCGGACCCTTGGTCATTTAGCTGATTTCAATAAACGCCAGGGCAAAGAAGCCAAGAATCTCTAGGGCTCATGCGGCCGACCGCTAGATTTAACATGATCTAAATATGATCATGTACAATTTTCCAGAATAAATCAAAATCTTATTATATTCTAAGCGGGATTAGGGCACCACAAGAAACGTCGTTGCATGGTGACCCTGACCAGCCGTACTTTCCCGATGAGGAATTGTCCCACTGTACGGCCTGTTCCAAAATTTGGGTAACAAAACCACATCATTATAGTAAAGACGGCGAAAATTTTGGATCTAATGTTGTTGAGGAGGGACTGTGCACATGTCGAGAGGAAACTTGAAAAACATACAATACTCAATTGGTGTAAATTACACCATGAGCAAGTAATCTTGGTCTCATTGATTGTACCTGGAAAAACAGAATTATTAAAGGATTTAAAACTAAATTGAAATAGGTTGTCCTAGGTATGGGTTATACACAAGGCACTACAACACGTAAACTCCGAATACTGATATCACCAGATGTACGCCTAGGAAAAAAATAGTGTCTCGCAACAGGGTATGTTCTCAATGATCCGAATACAATGTTTCGTGACTCTCTTCAGCATTTGAAGCTTGATATACCGTTTCATATTTAAGAGCCTAAAAGTTACGAAATGACAGACATTTCTACATGGTGTAGACCTATCAATTGATGCCAACTTCTAAGGCCTATCTCCTTAAAACGAAATGCAAGAGTATCAAAGTAACAAAAATGTGGAAATAAATCAAGCCCTTCAAATGAAACACAGAAAAGTAGAAAAATTCACAGAAACTCCGGCTGAATTAACCCTGGCGCTACTGAAGTAGCCCATACCCCAGATCAACTTTCATCGCTTTGCTTTGTTAATCCTGGATTAGATTTGTTGGAGGACCTGTCACATTCCCCAGAGTGAAACAGATCGTCTGTACTGTCACGAGAACTGTTAGAGTTGAGATCTATGGTGGATAGACTCGGCTTCCTCGGGCATCTTAACTCGTTCCAGTTCTCTTCAAACGCTTTTAATTGATCACGGATGTTGACTTTCAGTGCCATCGACTCGACTTTTGAATGGAATGTCATATCCACATGGATTTCCTCCCATTTGTGAGAGCGCTCGCCATCTAGCTTTCTAGCTGGATAAGCCGTGGCTTTAATCTCTTCGTAGCCACCCTCACTTCCCTGCTTGGGGTACCAGAACGTAATGGCAATCAAGCGACGTTTTCCAACGCCAGAAGCCCATGTTACCTCCACTGGATCTGGACCCTCGGTGTCCTTCATGCGCAAAAAACCTTCAGTCATTACACGTATTCTCTCCTTGATTGAGTTCACGACGATCCAGGAAACCACATCCTTCTCTTCGCAGAAATTGCATTTGACATCATATAAAACGAGGTCACTATCCCGCGCGTTGATTCGAATCCCAGGTTCTCTGTGGCTTGGAGGAAACATGCAGTTGTTCTTCTCGACACTGTGGCCGCAGGTGTATCGGTGAATTCTTTCTCTGTCGATATGACGCGCACCGCTTCTGTCGACGTCTGGTAGAACATTCTTCGTCGCTTTTGATAGCATCTTGAGGGATGGAGGGGGCACTTTGCACGTCATCTTCGGACAGCATAAATCTATTATGAGTAACAGAATAGGAAATGTGTGAGTCAGATTGGCATTTATGGATAGCGCATCAAGAGAATTTCTACCTACCTCACACGGCGGTAGCCGACACTATCGTTTGTATATCAAACGAATTCTTCTCTAAATAGACAGTGGCAAAGTCTCAAAGAAACTGAATGGTATGTTTTAGAAGGTCTGTGTCATTGTTTAGTTGGAGACATACAATCTTCGTTTGGTTGTGCGAGTCAGTGGAAGGCTTGTTGTTGTTCTGAGCATTCGGTTTCTTCTTCAACAAAGGAAGAGTGACTCCATATCAATGGGGTAAGCTAGTGGTATGTAGCACAAATGAGGTTGACCGTGATTCTGCAAAGTAAAGGCGGTAAGTTGTCTGTTAAGAACAGGCCCTTTCACAGGCATATAACATGGTATAAAAAAACCACTAAATAATGTTAGACACAAAGACTGCGTACATCAAATTATTTGGCTAGCTGATAATAGAAATATGTCAAAACACAGTCATATTGAAGTTTAGACTGGATATGACGATGTACCAGTGGCCCTCGAGTCACCCTCTACTAGAGTGTACATGTTGATGATACTTGGGTCACACATTAAAAGAGAGTTGGGACTGTCTCTGTTTACTTTACATGATTTCTCAGTAAATACAACAGGAAGGAACTTATTCTTCTGCCGAAAATCCCCATAAATTTCCACCTGGTCAATGTTAGGGTACAGGAATGGTCACGGGAACGCCCGGCAACTTTTTGCAAATATGAACTCTTTCCGCATTTGGCCTGCAAAACGCTAGAAAGGAAATTGCAAATTTGCAAGCGCAGCGAAGACAATTGCACCAGACCTCGTAGTTGACATACTTCTTTTCTTAGCAAGTCATTGGCTCATAATGCAATCGGCAGTAACCAGGAAAGTTGAAGAAACTCTCACTATAAATTTAATCCCTGCTTTCTTCAATATATGCGTGCATGTGTGCATGTTGTCTTATTGGTTTTTTACAGTTTGCCTATTGTGGAGAGAGCCCCACCTCGGCGCCGATCCGAGCTCGATACGACATCCTCGTCGTCCGGATACTCCGTCTATCGACATCACATTACTTCAACCTGTCAATGCCATTTCACACGCCCGAGTTGTTTCATTGATTCCCCTGGACCCTATTCGCATGCGATGGAGCCGCAGCTGAGTGGAGATGCCAACGGCCGTGGGGTACGCCCCCTGAATGCGCCCATCCGCGGCCGCCCCCAGCTGTCATGCACGCCATGCAAGCGCAGAAAGTAGGTCTTGTCATCATCGACTTCGATGATTTTATGGTCGCAGATTCTTTTGGATGGATTGACTAATATTGGTCAAGGCTAAAATGTGATCGCGCGCGACCTTGCGACAACTGTGTCAAGCGTCGCGAGGCGGACACCTGTGTGTATCCTGCCACTGGCTCTGTCGCGCGGGATCAGACGCGCGAGTCTAAGAAGACTAAGAAGCGCATCGAACGCCTCGAGTCTCTGGTGATGGAACTTTTGGACCGCGGCCCCTCAGTGAATGAAGCCTTGTCCGATGGCCCTGCAACCAGCGAAAGCGATAGCCAGCATCAACCGCAGGAATATCGCAACAGTGCCGAGGCCGACAATGATCATGATACAGATAACTCGCCAGCGCAGAACGATATTCCTCCACTGCGCCGTCTTTCAGTTCTTCCAGCGAGCACCTCATCTTCTTCTTTGTGGGAAACGGTACTACAGGATGTAAGTTTCCTGACCTGGCGTTCCACTAAAAAACTCATCGCTAATCAAATCAGATTGGAGAAATTAAAAACTACTTTGAAGAGCATGAAAATGATTTCAAAATCCAAGCAGGAAAAGTAGAAGATGCAAGGAACCCTCCAGTCGATCCCTATGTGCTTGAAGGCAGTCCTGGCCAGTGGAATGTCGACACGTTCATACCATATGTACCTCCACGACCTGTGGTCGATATACTAATTGCTCACTATTTTGGGGTCGAAAGTACTGTGAGGCGTAAGTTTTGCTTCTTGCTTTGGTCTACGCAAATTATTGACAGAGCCACAGCCATTATACATCCCAAAAAGTTTCTGCGTGAGGTACGGCGGCCGCCCTGATACCCATGTTTGCGTAACAATTATCTTATTAACCAACCGTCAATTACAGTATGAAATGTTTTGGCAAAACCAGTATAGCGTTTCTAAACTATGGCTTGGGCTATTGTTTGCTATGATGCGACGAGCAGTTCAGATTTCGCGAGAAAGTGGCCTGGATTTGACTCCTCATCTCGGAGACACCGATGAAGCGATCACACTTTTCCGAACGCGCACAAAGCAAATACTTCTGGCTACCATGTTTACAGCGCCATCAATACTAAAGCTGGAAATGCTTTCAGTTCACCTTGATGCCGAATTTGTACACAGCCAAGACACGAGTACGGAAGTGTGGATTGCTGTGTCTACTGCAATTCGCATGGCAATGAAACTTGGACTTCATCGTGACCCAAGTCTTTATGGCAACTTGTCCCCCTTTGAGTGCGAAATGCGTCGACGCTTATGGCTAGCTTTCGTGCAAACCGATGTGCTGTTATCATGGCAGGTTGGGCTTCCCAGCATGATAGACCTTAAACAGTGCGACACAATGCTGCCTAGGAACCTATTTGATGAAGATTTTGATGAAGACACAAATCACCTTCCTCTGTCGCGACCGTGGAACGAGGCCACAAAAATAGCTCCTTTTGTCGTCAAATGGCCGGTGTTTGAAGTATTTTCAAAGATTGCATCTCATGTCCAAGACATCCATCCCAATGATGCCGAAATCCCCGTTCTAGAGAAGGAACTCATCGCTGCTCGCGATTCAATTCCACCTATGTACAAAGTTCGCCCCATCCAGGAGTCCATCCTCGACTCTCCTGCGATAATCTTACGCCGTTTTACCATCGACCAGGCATTCCATAGTGGAATGTGCGTTCTACATCGGCGTCTTTTCCCACTGGCTCGGACTCACCCGCAGTACAGCCATTCTCGCAAGGCTGGCATAGATGCTGCTTTGACTTTGCTTAATTACCAGGCCCTGCATTACCACGAGACCGCACCCACTGGTCGATTGGCTGGTCATAAGTGGATGGCAACTTCTGTGACCAGACATGATTATCTTCTTGCAGCCATGCTGCTGTGTCTAGACCTACGACAAGCAATGGCTGTGACTACGCATCCTGCTTCAACAGATATCAGTCTTTGGGGAAGGGATCGACGAGACGAAATGGTTTCTGCGCTGGAAACTTCTTACCATGTCTGGCGAGATTCCAAAGAGACGTCTATTGAATCATTCAGAGCTAGTGAAGCTGTTTCTGTGCTTTTGAATAAAGTTCGGCATGAAGAAAGTGAGAAGGCGGTTCCGGAGTCAAGCAATGGTAAGATTCTTTCCTGCTTTGTTTCCTTTTTTTTTTTTCAACGGTGATATGTTGTCGGTATGCTAAAATGAAAACTCACAGGATCAATGCCATCTGTCGATACTCTCGAAATTTCACCTCCCGAGTTTACAGTTCCGCACCCAGATCCATACAGTCTCAGTCTACCCTTTTCGGAAATGGTTGCTTCACCGGGAGCTATCGACTGGGTAAGTTTAAATCCTAAAAATGGCACACATTGTCCATTATCTGGGCCTCATTATTTAAGCTCCGATTAGTCAAAATGTAACAACTTACTGATGATGTTACTAAACAGGCCGAATTCGATCGATATGTGATGGGGGGCAATGTCCCCGTCGATGTAGAGCCGGTTTACCAATCTATGTAGTTGCATAGTTCTTTGTAATGATACACGACTAATTGATACCACGAGAATAAATTGTTTTTTTTTTCTCTCTCAAACATGAAATGAATGACATCACGTTTTGTTCAAGTGTGTTGCAAACACTAATAATATACATATCTAGACAGCCCGTTGCAGGAGTCATGAAGTTTGAATTTCTCGCAATATTATTCTCTTTCAAAGAATCTTGCACGGGTTATGCATATTTAATATACATTGTTCTTGGTAAACAGCATTTTGAGTCAACATGTGGACCGTTCAGATGTCAGAAGGTGAGGAGACAAAAAGATAATCTACAGCAGAGAGAAGAAGGAATGAGAAAGCAAAGAAGAAAAACGCCACAAGGTAATACATATTTCCATCCAAACGGCACATGAAGAAACAATATCTTGTTCTAAATGTCGTGCCTAATCAAATACCAAACTTGACCTAGGTGAGATGCAAATAAACAAAGTCCGAGGGGGAAAAAGGCAATGAAAGCGATCCGTCGCTTCAGCAATGTAAAAATACAAAAGTAAAGACCTCATTTAAAGGCGGTTACTTGCCCTACTCTTCTTCGGTTTCTCGTTTAGACCGCCGTTTGTTGGTAGGTTGGCGGCGGATAGCCTGAGATCTATTCAGGGAGCGTTGTCTATCCAGGTAGCGTTGTCTATCCTCCTCGTCGCGCATCACCTTGTACGCTTGTGCATCTTTCTTTTGTTCAGCAGTCAATCGAGGTTTAACAGTGTGCGAGCCATCCCCAGTTGATTTCCCCTTCATTTGATCCATTTTCTCATTCATTTCAGTCTTCATGTTGGAAGCTTCTTTCTTGGCAGTGGCCATCATTCTTTGGATTAAATTCGTAGTTTCTTCTTTCGCGGGGCCGGCTTGCATTTCGGTTTGTTTCCGCTGCTGAAGTTCTGCCATAGCCGCGGCTCTCTCATCTTGAATCATGCGAAGCCGTAAACGAGATTCGTGGATTTCCTCAGGGCTGGGAGGAGGCGGTATAGGTACCATCCCCAACATGGCGCGTGTAGAAGGGGTATTGATTAGATATCCTTGTATGAAGGCGAGGAAACCAGAGGCCGCAAAATACAGCTGCAGTGCAGCTGGTTGGAATGAGATAAACACCAGTGAAATCCCTGGAAGTCCAAGCATCATTCCTCTACCGAGAGAACTCTGCATCATTTCATTCATCCCAGTTTCTGCTCCTTTCTGTGAAACATCCTGTTAGCTGTGCCGTTTGGCAACTTGAGGAGCCGAGCATACCTTGAGAGTCCAGTATGTAAAGGCCGAGGCGGCGATGGGAAGCACGAAGTAGGGATCATGAGCAGTAAGATCAGTGATCCAAGCAAAATGCTCCTCCGCGAGTGCGGGCACTGGCAGAGACGTCATGCCTCTCACAACACGAAAGCAACCGAATCCGAGAGGAATCTGAAGAATTGGCAAGAAATTCTTCCAAATACTAATCCCAAGGTCTTTGTGAATTGTGTCTAGTTCGTCCTTGACCTTCGCGGCTTCTAATTGCTTGCCCTGCGTAATGTACATGGACCGCCGACTCCTGAGATCCCTCACTTTGTCTTTGATGGGGAGAGTAAGCGCGGCATTATTGGCTGCGGACATCGCAGGCTTAAAAAGAAACAGGCGAACTAAAGCGGCAGTTGCCACGATACTAGCCCACCAAGGTATCCCGCTCAATAGATGAATGTGTTCAATCGACCATTCCATAAAAGCCGACGGGCCCCAGCCATAGTCGAGACCGAGGTCTTTCAGATAGCCCAGACGCTCAGGAATTTGGGAAATCGGCATGAGATCTTCGAGAACGGAGGGATCGCTCGCGGGTATTTGGCTGACATCCTCGCTGCCGGCCGGGGTATTGTTCGTCGACGTCGAGTTAAAGCGTGCAAAAGAGGAACCGGTCACAGCGGTTGGTGTCCAGGACAGATTGGCTTGAAGTCGTGCTCGATTACCTCGGCCAGTCGCGAGATTGGGTCTCGATGCGATGTGTGAGAGCTATCGCCAAGTTAGTGGTAACGATTCGCAGCAACAAAACAGCAGCGTAATTGACGGGGGTGAGACAAACCGAACGAGCCGACACGAAGTTAGTCACAGGCCGAAACCCTCCTGTTCTCCCCGCAACGGCGTATCTTGACAGAGCGCGACTGGCGAGCATCTTGACGGATACGAATGGGCAGCTGCGGCGAGAAAAATGCTGAAGCTGGTTCAGCGGCTGTGAATCGTGATAGGCAAATTATTTTGTTGTCCAACGCCAAGCCCGGTTCTGCCAGACCCACCGCCCTGGCTGCCAGCCAATCACGGCCATCAGTACGACCAGTTGTATTAGTACCACCGGATGCGAAGGCACTTCAACCTTCCCATACATCTTGGCTGGATTGCTATTTGCGCCTCGTCCATTTCCTACGGGGCTTATGGAGTTATCTCCAGTCCAATGCACACATTGTATCTTTACTGTTGGAAAATATGGCTCTTCACACTGTATTGGGGAATATCTCTACGAAAAACACCGCCCCCACCATAGTGTCTCACCAGACGAGGCTGTCCCTTGCGACGTTTTGAAAGACTGCATCCACCAGCCCTAGCGATTAGACGACAACGAGCGCAGATAACAATATGCAATATCTTTTTGTTTATCTTCTAACCGTGTTCGGTTAGAAGGGGTCTGTTTCCAATTGATTGGCTAATGCAGCTTTGATACTCCTTGACGATCAGCAAGGTGAGGTCTGAGAAAGGTATTGTTCTACCAAATGCGATTGAAGTTTATCGACTTTGTGGAATGAATAGTATGTCACAAGTATAATGAATTTCTTCTCTTCTTTCTTGTCCGAATGTCCTGTAAACGCCGCCCAGTGAGTGTCCCATTATATGTACATGCTAGAGAGGACGTGAGATCAATCCAACGCAAGTCTTAACGCGAAGGTTGGTCCAGCAGTCCCTCCACGCTATCGGAATCCCAAAAGAACAACAAAATTATTATCGGTATTTCCAAGCACCTCCGCTTCATGCCTACTCCAAGGCTGCCGCATCCTCCACATTGACGTGAGGGTTCCTCCGCCGGTCTCGAACTTCTCGCATCTCAATACCAGGCCCGGCAGGCGCAGTGCGTCTCCGAGTTGGGAAAATCTATATTAAATTAGTAAAGCGTCTGTCTCTGATGTCATGGACATCCTGCCCACCTTTGTGCCAGACCAGCCTAGACGGAAAGCAGCTTCATGTGCAAGGAGCTCGCCCAAGCCGAGCATGAGTCCGTTGACAAAAGGAAGCAGAACATTGATCGCAGCGCCGCGCAGTAGGCCCCAGAATGTTGGGGGTTTGTAGAGAATTAGGGGAGAGCTTGATGATGAGGGTGGCGAGGAAGAGAGTTCGTTGTGGGCGGAGTAGTTCTCAGAATCCGAAGGCACCGTGATAGCGGAGTCGTACAGCTCGATCCCCTCGCCTGTGGTGTTTCCAGCCATGATGGTCAAGCTGTGGTCGAAACAAGAGGTCACTGAGGGCTTGTTTGGCTGGTTTCCCGAGTCTCATCAATCGTCAATCATCAACGTCAGTCAACATTGACTCGTGACTGCCGCCGCCGAGTCTCGGGCTTGGCAGCGCTGAGTCAGCGGAGTGGGCTATTCCAGATTTGATTAGCGCACTAGCTGGTCACTCCCTACGTTGTCGATGTCGCAGGAACTGCTGTCTAGTTATTATTTGATCTATCGTTATCGTTACGGTGTTGTGGTAGATTTTCGAAGCGAACAGTCTAGGTTAGGCTTGCTACTTGTGGAGGCTTGAAGGCTGGTAGATCAATAACGAATCAACCTGCTCGTATACTGCGAGGTGATAATATTGAAAGCGTTGAACATTATTTGGGAGTTATTCCTTTGCAGTAGTGCAAGATATGAGCATACTAACGTTTCGCCATAAACAATCCTCCAGTATGATCTTCTTCTTCTGTAAATATTTCCCCCAATGCTGTTGATGCGGCTCCGCATGATGACCAATCAGATCAGGCAACAGTGACGTACGCCGCCGGCGAAGAGCTTCAGTTCAATGCTGGCATGTTCCGTCAACATTTCCCCGTCTGACTTTGACATCTCGTTGTTGAAACAGCCCAACACCCGTTTGTTACGTCGTTTCTGTATCAGGAACGAAAGCTATCGCTACTTACGGTCTTGTCATTGTCACCTCAGAACTCATCATTGTTTTACCGCCCGTGGGACCCCCGCCATCAAGATGGCTTCCAACACTAGCCAAGATGACATCCTGTCTCAGTTCTGTTACATGACAGGAACCACCCCAACAGAGGTAGGCACATCGATTTACTCACTCGCAAAAATATAAAACTCACTAATAACTTCTCAGGCTCGACCCTTTTTGGACGCGAACCACTGGGACGTCGATGCGGCCGTTACGGAGTACTTTGCGGACCAAGAGGAGGAGCTGTTAGAAGATATGGAGGCCAGTGGCGGTAGGCGACTTGGGTCTGATGACCCGGCTGAGCAGTCGGCTGGATCTCGCTCTCTTGGACAGGAACCCTCGGCCGCTTCGCGGTCGTCCCAGGGTAGGTCTGGTGCTGCTAAAAAATTCGCAACCCTGAGAGATCTGTCGTCGGGCGGCGGAGGACGTGAGTCCGGAAATGACGACGACGAAAATCAAGATTTTTTCGCTGGCGGTGAAAAATCAGGCTTGGCTGTGCAAAATCCGGATGACATCAAGCAGAAGATTCTTGAAAAGGCTAAGCTGTATGACTACTGTTGTTTCCACTCAGATGAGTACTAAGTTGCTAATCCTCGCTCTAGAGCCCAGCCGCCCCCGTCAGACGACTCGACATCAAAGACCTCTCATTTCACTGGGGCTGCGCGCACGTTGGGAGGCGATGACACTCCGAGCCAGGTGGTTCAGGACCCGAATGAGAACCGACCGCAGCGACCACCACGAGTTCAACGTACACTGCACTTCTGGGCCGATGGGTTTTCAGTAGAGGATGGGGACTTGTACAGATCCGACGATCCCAATAATGCGGGGATCCTGGAAGGCATCCGACGCGGGCGAGCCCCTCTCTCAATCATGAATGTCCTACCAGGCCAGGAAGTCGATGTGGAAATCAAACAACACGAGGAGAAATACACCCGCCCCAAACCAAAATACAAGCCTTTTGCTGGGTCCGGACAACGCCTTGGGAGCCCGACTCCTGCTATTCGCACCTCTCAACCCGAGCCCGCCGCGGTGGCCGCCAGCCCGTCAGAAGCAGCGAAGCCAGATGTCGACGAGTCACAGCCGACAATCACATTGCAAGTCCGGCTCGGTGATGGCACGCGTCTTACATCTCGATTCAACACCACTCATACGATAGGAGATGTGTACTCTTTTGTGTCAGCAGCCAGCCCAGCCAGCCAGTCTCGACCTTGGGTACTGATGACAACTTTCCCCAGCAAAGAATTGACCGACAAGGCTGCGGTCCTAGGTGACTTGTCTGATTTTAAACGAGGCGGGGTTGTTGTTCAAAAGTGGCAATAGTTTATTTTCACGAATAAACTTGTTTTTCTAGTACAATGCCGTGAGCTGTCTAGCTGTATAACCTAGAAAGACGCCTAGAAACAACATGATTTGCCTTTCAGAAGAATTTAATCAAGTAGGTTTCTTCGTAGTTATAAAAATTCATGGTCATTAGCGACTTGGTGGAGTGTCAATTGGAGCTACGTAAATCCTTTAGATTAAGAACTTCAACTGATATTTTTATCAATTCATTCACACCGTAGTAGCGTTTTCATTTGGTTTGTTAAATGTCGTTTTGTAGACAAAACCTGCAGCGTGCTTATCAATCAGCTCCGATGACGCCGGCTTTAGCTTCAAATCATCCGCGCAAATTTCCCTCGCCACCATCTTTGTGCCTGAAGAACCATTTGGATACCTTTACCGTTCAGGATTGCAAGCCAATTTGAAAGAAGAAAAATCTCCCTTATATGAGATGCCACTCGACGGCGTCAAGAAAATCGTACTGGTGAGTCGACCGTTGTTCCTCAGCGCGGAGTTTACCCCTCACCTTATCGATAAACGATGCTCTATTGCCCAACAAAATAACAGGTCCAAAAAACTGACGGAAATTGTTTGCAGGTGCTCTCTGGTAAAGGAGGAGTAGGAAAGTCCTCAGTGACGCTCCAGCTCGCGCTCGCGCTCTCGCTGCAGGGCAAATCAGTCGGCATTCTCGACATCGATCTCACCGGCCCGTCGATTCCACGGCTCGTTGGCAAGGAGAATGAGAAGATCACACAATCATCCCGCGGCTGGATCCCCGTTGAGGTACACCCAGCAGAAGTAACAGAGAACCAAGAGAACGCAACGACGCGCGGTTCATTGCGATGCATGTCTGTCGGGTTCCTGTTGCGGGATCGTGGAGATGCGGTGATATGGCGAGGGCCAAAGAAGACTGCGATGGTGCGGCAATTTCTCACCGATGTGTACTGGGGTGAAACAGACTATTTGCTTATAGATACTCCGCCGGTAATTAATATTGACCATTGGTTGTTCAAAATCGTGATGATTTTGCTAATTTGAGTCATTCGGATCCAGGGCACAAGCGACGAACATATTAGTATCGGCGAAAGCCTCCTTACCATGGCATCTACATCGACTACCACTGCTACATCTCAAAATATACCTCACCTTGCCGGTGCTGTCCTCGTAACGACGCCGCAGGCCGTCGCAACGTCTGATGTCCGCAAGGAAATCAACTTTTGCGCAAAGACGCGGATCCCAGTTTTGGGTGTCATTGAAAATATGTCCGGCTATACATGTCCCTGCTGCGGAGAAGTAAGCAACATTTTCTCACGGGGTGGAGGTGAGGTTATGGCGAATGAAATGGGTGTTCCGTTCCTGGGGCGAGTCCCAATCGATATCAAGTTCGGGCAGCTTGTGGAGAGTCAAAAAATCGAGGGCGATATAGACAGCGATGTTGAGGGGGAGATGGATGTGGATCAAGCTACGCAAGAGTCTCAGGTGGAAGAGGACAATAGATTATTGGTGGACAGGTATAGGGATTGCTGGTCTCTTCCTATATTTGAAGGGTTCACCAAAGATCTCCTGGAAAAAGTGGAGAGTTCCGCCAGTCAGACATAATATAAATAGGCATTGGATTATATAATTTTTTTCTTGATGCATGGAGGGCGCTATAGTTTTTGCTTTTTCTCCTGTTCGATTGACATCAAAAATGCACCCATTTGTGTAGTTCGGAAACAATGATGTTTACCCAATATTTTCTTGATATCTGGCATAATTAGGTCTTAAATTGCTCAAAAGATGTTAACGTTGAAAATCATCCTGTGAAGGGAACTATCCATGTAAAATACTCAACGCCTATCGATCCTCAAGCGCCATCAAACTGGAAAACAGAAAAAAGAAACGCCAAACCAAGTTCCAAAGTAAATATGACTCAGATATTAGAAAGTTCGATGATTCAAGCACTCGGAACAGCTATCGCCTGATCTTGATCTCTTGCCAGAACAGCACGGAGTGTGATCTCCGCAGAACGAGACTGAGGCTTGAAAACCTGCTCGCTATGTTTCTCACGCTGGGCAATTGTTTTCAACCAATCCAGCCAGTCTTGAACCTCCCTAACGAAAGATTTTCTATCGACCAGTTGATTCTGAAAGCACCCCTGGCGATTCGCCGAAAAGGGCGTTGCCCGAAGTGTCGGTGAGCCTTGCGGCGTATCCGGGGGCACTGATGGCCAAGACGACCTGTTGCCCTGAGCCTCTAGGAGTGTTTCTGAGAGCATCGCTGGAGAGGTGATTGCTGACTGCTTGGCAGTCGTAGATGAGGCAGAAGCTGATGCTAGCAGAGCCTTGCCAACTGGTTTTGATGTTTCAGAGGATGCCTCTACTCTGACTACTGGAACTTCTGACGGATTTGCTTCACCGGCAACAATATCATGCTCATTCGATTGATCAGCATGGGCCTGTGCTTCGTTCTGCCTTCGAGTTCTTTGCCGATAACCAGTGGCAAACGCGGTTGTTCTCAAATTCTCAAGCAAACCTATTGTTGAGCCGTAATTTTCGTTCTCGTCATCAAAAATCACAACATTGTTATCGTTCTCGTTAGCTAGTCGTTCACTGCTCGCACTGGCTTCTTCCACGGTCACCAAACCACCCAAGGGAGGGTTCATTTCGCCAAACGGCGCGATATGACTTCCATACTCGTTGGCAAGACTCAATTTACTTCGCCCGCATATTTCGGCAATCGAGTCCAAAGTACTGCGGATATCAGGTTCGATTGCTTGTAGTATCGCCTCGATGTTAAATTCGTCAACAGAGGGCATCTCACATCGCCGTGATGACTCCGAGCCAGAAGACATATTTTGAGCTGACCGAGACGCACCAGCATCCGGGGAATATGACCGGACCAGGACCGGCTGCGAAGCCAGTGTCGAAGACCGCCCAGTTATGGGTTTGTTGTCTCGGGGTCGCCGGGACAGAGGCTTTGGGTTGCCATGTAGCTGGCGCAACGCCGCGGTACGCCTTGCCAACGTGGACTCGTCGAGTCTCGTATCCCCCTGACGAGGATGCGGCAGATGAGAGACGGGGGCAGCACCCGGTGAAGGCGCTGGACCTGACGACCCTTGCGACCATGCCGACCGTGGCAGCGATGTCGACAGTCGAGATCCATCCTGGTGGGTCGTTGTAAAGTCGGATCTGGGATCCATCATAGCCACGTCCTAATGCAGACCGCACACGTGCAGCACGCCAATTGACGGTCAGCACACGTAGTAAGCGCTTTCGCTACGCAAGGAAGCGAAAATAAAACGACACAGAAGGGTGGTTTGTTGAGTGCAGTAGTACGAGCGAACGGCGGACCAGCCCTAGTTTCATAGTATCGCCAGTATCATCTAGGCGGGGGTAGTTGCCAAAGCCAACGCACACTTGAGAAGCGCGACGCAGGACAGAGGACACGGCGCCTGGCCAGGATTGGCTCAGGATGCAGACAGCGTACTGAGCTGAAGAAGCGCAGTGCTACTTGGGATCGAAAAGGGCGAAACATACATGACGGAAGGATGAGTTGTCCCGCATCGTCGAAGCCATTGCAGCGAGCCACATGCCAAGACCGATCGCGCGATCCGTATCCGCATGACTTGGGACCAGGGTCTTTTTTCACGTATTGGTGGAGTATTCTACTTGAAGCAACAGGTTTATACTCATCGGTAAATGAAGTGGTACTCAAGACGATGTTCCGAAATGAAGACATTCGAGAGTGGATGCGCTGGTGTTTTCAAAGATCACGGCCAATTGTACCTTGGCAAGAACGAATCCACTGCGGGTCGTGGTAGAATTTGCGTAATAAATCCTTGCTAAAGCTGTATGCGGCTACCAATACGGAGGATAACTCTTCAGTTCATTGGTCAAGAACGTTGTACCAAATACACAATACGCACCAATTACTTGCAGTTTACTACCACCCACCACCAACATGGATCCTGACAGCTGCCCACCAACGATACCATACGCTCGCTCCATTATTGACATTCCAATCCAGTCGTCGCAAAGGAAGGCATGGAAATCTCTCCAAGATGAGCAGACAGTTTGTAAGCATACCCCTTTCCCCTTTAAAACTTCTTGCGACACCGCACCATGCTAATTTAAATCTTAAAAAACAACAGTTTCCCGATTCCGAGGAGTCGGGGTCCGACTTCGACGAAGCGACGACTGACCTGCCATTCCCCAAACCTCTCTCGCGCGATTCGTTTCTTGCGTCCGACTTTGACCCGGCGACATATCTCGCTTCTCTTACAAACCGACATCAAACCCTCGAAGACTTGCGACTCGAGCTGCGCGAGTTGAGCCAAGGCCTGAGCAAACAGCTGCTCGACCTTGTCAACGAGAACTATCAAGATTTCTTATCGCTCGGTGATTCACTCAAGGGAGGTGAAGAAAAGGTCGAAGAGGTTCGGGTGGGACTACTGGGCTTCCAGCGAGATGTTTCCGCAATACAAGCCAAGGTTGAAGCCCGTGCGGCCGAGATGCGGAGTCTTTTGGAGGAGAAGAAGCAGTATAGAGTCAAGACGAACGTTGGGAGGGCTCTCCTGGATATCGCAGAGCGTATTGAAGAGCTAGAACAACGATTGATGATAACGGACCCGGAGAACCCAAGCGCTACACGCGAGACTCCCGACGAGGACTCAGAGCTGGAGGACTTCGGCAATGAAAGCTCAGATGACGACGATGCTGATTTAGAAAACGAAGAACATGAGTCGGCGATAATCTCGCTCAAGAGGTTGGAACACAATGTCCAAAAATTTGTTTACATCATTGCGGAAGCCGAGCAAATAGGTCAAAAACATCTTTTCTTGGTCAACCAGGAGCCTCGTCTACAAAAGATCAAATCGACATTGTTGCTGGACATCGATACCGCGCTTAAGCAAGCCAGGAAACCTGGGACCAAAGCTGAAGCCCGCGCAATCAAAATTCGGGGCCTGCGCGACCTGTTGGAAGCTGAGACTGAAGTGAATGGGCTCAAACAGCCTTTAATTTAGGGTGATTCATTGCTCGGCTTGACAGTTGTAAATCATTTTCGCATAGCGTGGAGTTTGGGAACCATGAAAACAAAATTGACTGCTTCAATTGATACCTTGAGACGCCACAAATAGGAAAAAAAAAGGCTTATATAAAGATACACTCTATGAAAAATATTATACAAAGTGGTTATTTTCAAAGTCCAGTAAGGAATGATGGTTGGGTAGACTTTTCGGAGGTGAAGTCTCCATTGAGACTAAAGCCAGGGCCGTGTGTCGAGCTCAGTACCTTTTGGTGTGTTAGCATTCCATTTAAAAAAACGGGTAAGTATGTTACGTACGACTTCATAAATTTCTTTGGTGATGCGGTCACTCAATTGAGTGGCGTCTTTCTTGATCTGCTCAAGGGTGGCCCGCAAATTGTCTCGCAGCTGATCAGGCGAGAAGCCCAATTGGCCGATTGGCATCCGAATAACCGCATCTCTCTCACGGTATACGGTACCTCCACGAAGCATCTGCACCTGGATGCCAACATCGTCAACCACGGTACCGGTCTTGATGTTCGGCATCAGTCCTCTTGGACCAAGGAATCGACCCATTCCGGCTTTATTCATGGCGTCAAGACTGTCCGTGTGACAGATGCACCGTTCGAATTCAATGTTGCCTGCCTTGACAGCATCGAAGACTTCTTGTTCTCCAACCAGCGACGCTCCGGCTGCGAGGGCTTCTTTGGCATGTTTCGAGCCCGAAGGCGCAATCACACATATCCTAGATTCGGTTTTCACGGCATGAGGGAACCGCACCATGTTTCGGATGACAGGCCCATCCCTTTTCGACTTCAATCTGATATGGACCTCGTACTTGGATGATTCGCGGTCACGTCCGACTTCGAATGCGCGAATGTATCTGTGATATCGTGTGAGAAAAGTTGAGTCCGAACTGTCTACCCAGGCTGTGATCCTTACCTCATTGCATCACAGAGGGCGTAACGGTCAATTAGAGTCAAATCATGTTGATGAAAATCCCTCGGTCCCTTGTCCTTTTTCTTGGTCTTCCCTTTGTCTTTCTTCCCTTTGGCTTGCGGGTTGTTGGTAGCACAGCGAACCTGCTGCCGTTGCAAAGGATAGAGGAAAGGGGCAAGGCGAGCATCCTTGCGCAGAGATAACCGAGACGACAGCAGTATATTTCTTGCTGCCGCTGGCAGGCCCGATGTCGGTGTAGCCATGGCAATGGGGCGATGTAGGCTGCGCTGATCACGACCAGGCGACGACAAACTTGCGGTTGCTGCGAATTGTTTTCGCGGAAGCTGGCAACACGGAAAAGCAGTTTCTCCGTCGGCCGTTTCGCAGAGTGGGTCCGCGCCAAGACTGCGATTTGCTGTGGGGCATTCACTGAGTCACCCCGCCATCGATATCGAATCTTTTTTTCTTCTACTCTCTGTTTTAATTTGTGAGTCTGTCAATTGAATCCTGGACCAAGTACCCATGGCCACATTCAAGCTAGTCTGCGCCGCTGGTGCCAACCCGGCCGAAGTGCTGCCCGCTACTCTGATCGCTACTTCCGTCAACCAAGCTCGCCCAAGTCCCGTGGTGGAAATCACTTATGAGGAGGGCCCTAAACTACCTGCTGGCGATGTGATTGAGTTCACCGGACAAAGTGGCAAGGTAGCTTCAGGTCTTGATGCTGTCATCAAGGAGCTTCGCGCCACTTTTCCTTTCCTTAAAAGCAAAAACGAGGCTGAGGTATGTTTTTTCTTTCTGCTTTCTTTTCTTTGCCTGGCATTGGAACCCTAGGAGAGACTGATGCTAATAGCTTTGTAGGAAGAAGAATGGCTGTCCCGAGTACATGATTATACCCCCCTCGACTTCAAGGCGGTAGAAGGACCGTTGCAGCGCTTGGACTCCTACCTCGTTCTCCGATCGTTCTTGGTCGGCTACTCGCTGTCTGCGCCCGACATCGCCATCTGGGGTGCACTCCGTGGAAACCGTGTCGTTGTATCTGCTATTAGAAAGGGAACGTTTATCAACCTTTCTCGTTGGTTTCGCTTTCTGGAAGAACTTTGCACGTGGACTACTGGAGCGGTTGATGATATCAATGCGGCAGCTAGGGCAAAGAAAGCGGCCAAGTCCAAAGCCGGTGCTAGCTATGATATCGCTCTGCTAAATACCGATGAAGGTGTTGTCACTCGTTTCCCGCCAGAGCCGTCTGGTTATCTACACATTGGACACGCCAAGGCAGCGCTACTGAACGACTACTTTGCACACGAGAAGTACAAGGGCACTCTCATCTTGCGATTTGACGACACGAACCCTAAGAACGAATCAGAGGAGTACCACGATGCCATTCTCTTGGACGTTGGTTTGATGGGTATCAAGCCGGACAAGGTATCCTACTCGTCGGATAACTTCCAGTTGATCCATGATTACTGCATTCAAATCATCAAAGATGGCAATGCGTATGCCGATGACACAGACAAGGACACCATGGCCCACGAGCGTATGAACGGAATTCCGAGTAAGCGTCGCGATGCTTCCGTCGAGGAGAATCTGGCACATTTCGAGGAGATGAAAACCGGCTCTGAGGAGGGCCAGAGGTGGTGCATTCGTGCCAAAATATCGTTTGATAACAAAAACAAAGCCATGAGAGATCCTGTCATCTACAGATGTCAACTTACTCCGCACCCTAGAACTGGCTCTAAATGGAAGGTCTATCCAACTTACGACTTTACCTGCCCTATCTTGGATTCGGTGGAAGGAGTAACTCATGCCCTGAGGACCATTGAGTACCGTGACAGAAACCCACAGTATGAGTGGATGCTGGATACATTGAAACTTCGCAAGGTTCAGATCTGGGATTTTGCCCGTATGAACTTTGTTCGTACTTTGCTTTCGAAGAGAAAGCTTACCAAACTGGTCAATAGTGGCGCTGTTTGGGGATGGGATGAGTAAGTTTATCTTTATCCGTGCACAAAATGTTTTAAATGCTGACGTTTCCATAGTCCCCGTTTCCCCACGATTAGAGGCATTCGCCGACGCGGTATGACCATTCCTGCCCTCAGGGAGTTTATCTTGAAACAGGGCCCTAGTCGCAATATCATCAACCTCGACTGGAGCATTTTCTGGGTGCGTTGTGTCACGTTCGATTGATGAATCTAGATTTTAACAGAGTGTCCAGGCTACGAATAAAAAACACATCGATCCTGTAGCACCGCGTTTCACTGCAATCTCCAAGGAGAATGCGGTCAAGGCAACGATCAAAGGTGCCCCTGCTCCTTTCGTGGAAGACAAACCCAAACATAACAAGAACCCTGAGGTTGGTATGAAGAAGGTTGCCTTCAGCGATTCCATCATTGTGGAGCAAGAAGACGCCAAGAGCTTTAAACAAGATGAAGAAATCACCCTTATGGGCTGGGGTAACGCCATTGTCCGCAAGATTGAAACATCAGGTGATGTCGTTACACATCTCGAGCTAGAGCTTCACTTGGAAGGAGACTTTAAGAAGACGGAAAAGAAGGTCACATGGTTGTCAACCGAGGGCCAGCAGCTGATCCCCGTCGAGCTTGTTGGTTTCGATCATCTCCTTACAAAAGATTCCCTGCAGGAAGAGGACAACTTTGAGGATTTCCTCAACCCGAAGACTGAATGGCGCGAAGACGCTCTTGCAGATGGCAATATCGCAGCATTGAAACACGGTGATATCATTCAGTTTGAGCGAAAGACCTTCTACCGTCTCGACCGCGGGTTCGCCGCGGACGGTAAGCCGGCTGTCTTCTTTGAAATCCCAACTGGCAAGGGTGGAAAGTAATTGCAATCAAATGTAAAAGTGCAATTCAAGCCCCAAGCTCGTGTTGAAGACCCAGTTTGAGCGGTCTTCGTTAGAAAAAATACCAGGTTTTGCATGCAACTCAGTCCACATTATAAAAGTTAGCTATGTAATGTAATTGTCACGAGGTTTCCAATGCGGCGTAAACTTTCAAAAGTTGGAAAGAAATTTATGTAGGGCAAGAGTTATACACGTTGAATACGTAGGCCAAAGAACTGTTGATTCGAACGAGGACCGGTTCCATATGAGACCCTATCACACGCACGTAATTGAGCGCCTGAGAAAACTGTCCCTGCAATAATTACATGGAACCAACCAAACTAGCTCATGGTGTTATGCACGCAGGCGTTGCCCCACCTGAGGTGCTCGACGTAAACAAGGCTGCACCAACTTGCTTCCTCTCCTCATCACATTTGATACCCAACACAAAATCTAAGGGCTTCAAAACAATCATCACTGTTTATATTATCTAAAGAAGAAAAGATTATCGACCGAGTTGCAAGCATGTCAGTTATTCCGGCTGCCGTCATCATCACATTGCTCGTTTTGGTAAGTATTTCCACCTTTGGCCATATCAGCATTAACCCTCTTTCTTGCTCATTTCTTTGCGTCTGCTAATACGAAGTGACTATCATTAGTTCATCGGTATTTCAATCGTTCTAGGAGGGTATATCAATGTCTAGGAAATAAAATACAACTGATGCTGATTTCTCGTTGCTACGACAGGATAGCATGGTCTGCGACCAACTCCCTCTTTCTTCCATTTCCAACCTCGGTCAGCGCCATCGCCACGTTTCTCCCGGTATTCACTTTCTTGATTTCTATTGCCATCAACTCTTTTCCCTCGCGCTTTGAAAGGGCTAGCACGCGCAGGAAATTAATCACGTCGAGTAATGGTGCCAACGGGACCACGGCGGCAGAAGCTTCGTCAACCTTTCGCCAATTTCTCACCTTTGTCCTCGACAATATCATGACCATTCTTCCCACAGTGCTTGCTACAATTTCAGCCTCGTATATATTCCCCAGCGATAACAACTGTCATCTGGAACAAACCTGGCAAACTTACTATCACAACAAAGATGTGAATGCCATTCGCTCGATTCAAGACAGACTTCAGTGTTGTGGTTTGCGAAGTACTCGTGACAGAGCATGGCCTTTTAAAGATGCGACACATGGCGATAGGGCGTGTGAACAGTCCATGGGGTATGGACAGAGCTGTCTAGGACCGTGGAGCGATAACGAGAGAAAAGCTGCCGTGTTGGTCTTTGTGGCCGCTGTTCTTGGATGGGCAATCAAAGTATTTGAGCATCTCTAAAACTGGCTGCTAATTTAGCTGACAATATTTTAGTTGGGATTCATGTATCTTGGCCCTAGAGGCTCATGGGTTTTCAACGATTCCGCTTTCGGTCGGCGTGTTTGGGCGCATGGTACTAGTAGTAATGGCACTGGTGGCCCATCTACAGTTCCGAGGCTACTTCCTTACACAGATGATCCAAGTGACATTCAGAGGGCAAGGGATGAAGAGGCACCATCCACCGATACCGCGCCGGGTGAAAATCCCTTGCTGGATGCCGATGCTCACGATGTTACTTCGCCTGATGGCCGAGATATTTCAGGGACAAGCCCTTGGAGGGACCAAGAGTGAGCATATGTTACTGAAAAGCTGACAGGAAGTCATTGGATGTTTTTTAATAATGGATATTGTGGGATTGGTATTGCAATTTCCTTGACGAATATGGATTATCAACAGGTCAAGGATTGTCAAAAAAAAGTATTCAGCCTCGTCAAGAAAGCTTCTCCTTTGGATCCCACGTGATGTCCAATAGTCCATCAGCATAGAGTCCACTCACGATAAGGCGGCCTCTTTTCGAGTCCATATCACCGGTCGTACTGCTGGGATAGTTTGTCCCGTCATCTATAACCATCCGTCAGGGCTTCACCTAAACTAAAGAGATTGACCACGTACCAGCGTAGAGAGTTCGGGCATAGTATTTACTGTGTAGGTTGAACAGACTTCCTGGAAAAGGGCTAAGATCTGGCCCATGCCCACGCCGAATCTCTGCAACAACAGACGGTGCTACACATCCGTGGGGTCCTCTCGCCATACAATACAGTCTGCCAGCATCTGGAGATCCTGTTGCAATGACTCCGCGAAGAAACTTCCCGTGGCGATCGAAAACAGTTGGGTCGTCAGCTGCTAGAGACCGGTCGAAACTGAGGTTATGTGGATGAAAGGTCAGGTAGACCTTATTATAATTCCCAGAAAGCGCATTCGTGTCGACATCGCGCTCGTAGATTCTGACAAAGTCTGTGCTACTTGAAGCAACTAATACCTCTTTCCCAGTCGGTGTCACAACAATACCATTGGCGTATGGAATCCCTCCTGCGGCTATTGTGAAGATTGGCTTATCCTGGCATGTGAAGTCCACAAAGCTGACCCATCCCAGTGGAAGGCCAAGGACTGACTCGGTAAAGGAAAGCACTGGGTGCTTTTGTCTAATGAGATAGTGGTCATTCGTGACATAAAACGAGGTATAGGAAACAGGCGCAACGGAATTCGGGGATCGTATTGTATGACCACCATCCGACATGGTCGCGACGTAAGTAGCCCGGGCGTTCTCGTAGTCGATGTCCATGACCTCCACTGTACCTCCATCGCTACCATGGTTGACCAGAAATAATCTCGTCCGGGCACTTCCTTCGTCACGGAAAATGTTGAGACCGAGGGGACGGAGAATAAAATCAGAAGGAAATTCATTGAGCTCCAAGTCCTGGAGGGTACCGGAATTTGCGTAGTCGTACAGGAGTAAACGGGCTTTGGGTCGCGGATTTTGGGTTTGACCCTAAGCTCACAGATTGTTGGTTAGCAGAGATTGGTGTCGTATCACAGCACCGTACCCATAAACTATTCCAGAATACTCTTCCAGGATCGGAAGTCATGATTGCAAAGCCATATTCACGATCCAACGCGACGCCCTCGAAGAATCCAACGCGATCCTTGAAAAGAGTCCAAACCAGGCCACTGCGGAAGGCGAGCCATTGTTCGGGCAGTCGTGGCAGCTCTATCCAAGGCGACAGCAGCTTATGCAAGGAGGCCAAAATCACTGAAAGAGCTACAATGATAGCGGACGCCTAGCACGATCTTAGCAGTGACAGAAATTCGGGCGTGTTCCTATCGTACCTGGACGACTGATAGGCCCATCCTGAGTGAGACGCCGTATGAATAAAACTAAACGTTGAATTTGTGTAACATACCCCAGTAAGAATTGTTGGATTAACGACAGTACGTTCATAATGACTTGAAAGAACAATGAGGCGTGTTGCGCGGTCGTGCTTGTGGACTTGACGTTGCTCCTTCCCTCCTTCCATCTCTCTCAGATCACATGCAACTCTAACCTCCCCTCCGCTTCTCCCCAAGCGTGATTCTCATCGAATTTTACCATTTTTTGTCTAAGAGTATTTCGATGTGCTATTCTCCAGTTAGGGGGCTTTTCATTTTCCAATGCTGCGCAGTTCCTCTCGGCCCTGGAGCCGGGTTCGCCGGAAAGTCAAACAGAATAACATTGGACAACAAAGTATCAAAGTACCGTGGCTTGACTCGAAATGCGCCGCTTCTCCGGGCCAGTTACATCGTTGCGATGTCGTTTATGGCTGGATTTCTCCAATCAGCTCTCTTCAGCCTGTGCGTTTCCCTGAATCTTTCTCCAACTTGTACTTGTGAGAGACTTTCAAGTCGAAGTATACCGCAGTCTCGAAATACACCTGACCAAAGGCAGTACGTCAACTCGGAATCAACAATGTCCAATTATTAGACATATTTTATGCTTTGCACTGTTGTCATACTGTTGGTATCATGCAATTGGGACAATCATGATACGTCACTGTGAGCTTGCAAGCCCTTCCAAGCTGTGCTGACGGTAGTACCAGGAAATATCGCAGTTTTCGATAGTCCCTGGCGATTTTATTTCCCAACTGAAAGATCTTTGAGCAAAAAAGCCACGCCTAGTCATTTCCAACGGAGAGTTTGATCACGTATTATATTTGTCTATCTCTACGGGTGTCAAAGGCGCAAGCATCAGTTAATAAAAGCCCCATTCAGCGGGCTTTGACAACCCCCCCAAATGCCCGACACTGGACAAGGCTCGGGTGATGTCGAGAAGCAGCAGTCACGTAGCCCAGATCGCGCGCCTGGGGCCGAGAGACGTATGTCTCGTGCTGAACGGCGTATGTCACGGGCAATAAGCGTTGCCAAGGATCCGAATTTAGACGAGTATGAAAAGTTGGTCAAGTATGTGTCAGTCTACAGAGAACCGGGGAAGGGAGATGTTTCGGATGAAGATGGCGAGATGAAACGAGTTTGGTACGCTCCCTGGAAGAAGAGATGGGTACCTGCGAAAGCGGCAATGGATGCGAGTCAGCATTTCCCTGACGACTGGCTCATAACCGACATCAAGCAGGGCTTGACCGAAGCGGAAGCAAATAATCGTCGACGTCGTTCTGGTTGGAATGAATTAATATCCCAGAAGGAGAACCCGATTGAGAAGTTCATCTCCTACTTCCAGGGTCCAATATTATACGGTTTGATTATGAAGCTGCTTACTAGTTCGTTTCGATACTGACTTGGTCGTAACAATAGTCATGGAAATAGCCGTTTTGCTTGCTGCCGGTCTCAAAGATTGGGTCGATTTCGGTGTCATCATCGGCATTTTATTTCTCAATGCCTCCGTGGGATGGTATCAGGAGAAGCAAGCAGCAGATGTTGTTGCTAGCCTCAAGGGAGATATTGCACTGAGATGCATGGCCGTTCGTGATGGACATGAGCAAGAAATACTAGCTCGTGAATTGGTTCCCGGGGACGTGGTATGAACACTGTTGGATTCTGAAATCGTGGTCTATTATGCTAAAGTCAAAAGGTGATTGTTGCGGAAGGAAGTGTTGTGCCGGCAGATTCCAAGGTAATTTGCGATTATGAAGACCCAAACGGCTTTGAGGAATTTAAGCGTATGCAAGCTGAAGGCGCTTTTGATGAATCTTCGAATGAGGAAGACAACGATCAAGGCGGTGAAGAGCGTCAAGACGACGAAAAGCAGCCTGACGGTGACGCGTCTCAAAAGAAGGAAGCAGAAGGCGAGGAAGAGGACAAGAAAGAAAGTCGAAAAGGATACTCGATATTAGCATGTGACCACTCCGCGATTACAGGTGAATCCCATGCTGTGGATCGATACATGGGAGATGTACTCTACTATACGACAACCTGTAAGCGTGGGAAGGCATTTGCAGTGGTACAAACAACCGCCAAAACGTCTTTCGTTGGAAGAACTGCGAGCATGGTAGCAGGCGCTAATGATAAAGGACATTTCGAACTTGTCATGGATAACATTGGCACAAATCTATTGATCCTTGTCATGGCATGGATTCTTGCAGCATGGATTGGGGGTTTTTACAGGCATATTCCAATTGCCAGCCCTGGTCGTCAAACTCTGTTGGAATACACCTTGGTACTTTTAATTATTGGGGTTCCGGTTGGTTTACCTGTTGTTACTACAACGACAATGGCAGTTGGAGCAGCCTATTTAGCGCGCAAGCAAGCAATTGTGCAAAAGCTTACAGCCATTGAATCACTTGCTGTACGGTATCTTTTTATTCACACCATAGTTGTATCGTCGCTAAAATCTTGTGCAGGGTGTTGATATTCTTTGCTCAGACAAAACTGGAACTCTCACGGCGAACAAATTAAGTATTCGAAACCCGTATGTTGCTGAAGGAGTTGACGTCAATTGGATGATGGCAGTAGCTGCGTTAGCATCATCGCACAACATACAATCGCTGGATCCTGTCGACAAAGTGACTATTCTGACTCTTAAACAATACCCGAAAGCAATGGAAATCATTCAGCATGGATGGAAAACCGAAAAGTTCACGCCATTTGATCCGGTTTCGAAGCGTATAGTTACTGTGTGTCATTGTGAAGGTGTTCGTTATACTTGCACCAAGGGCGCGCCAAAAGCGGTTTTGACCCTGACAAAATGCTCCCCTAAGACGGCAGAGATGTATAGGAAGAAAGCACAAGAATTTGCCCACCGTGGATTTCGATCACTTGGAGTTGCTGTTCAAAGGGAGGGAGAGGATTGGAATTTACTGGGCATGCTACCCATGTTTGATCCACCGCGAGAGGATACGGCCCAGACAATTTCTGAGGCACAGGCTTTGGGCATCAGTGTAAAAATGCTGACAGGCGACGCTATCGCTATTGCAAAAGAGACCTGCAAGATGCTTGCATTAGGCACAAAAGTCTACAATTCAGAACGGCTAATCCACGGAGGCCTCAGTGGCGCAATGGCTCATGATTTGGTTGAAAAGGCTGATGGATTTGCAGAGGTCTTCCCCGAGCACAAATACCAAGTTGTGCAAATGCTTCAAGAACGTGGCCATCTTACCGCAATGACTGGTGATGGTGTCAATGATGCTCCATCTCTGAAGAAAGCAGATTGTGGTATTGCGGTTGAAGGGGCGTCAGAAGCGGCACAGTCTGCCTCGGACATAGTCTTTTTAGCACCCGGGCTGTCAACAATCATTGACTCGGTGAAGGTAGCCAGGCAAATATTTCACCGTATGAAAGCCTATATTCAGTACAGAATCGCTCTCTGTTTACATTTGGAAATCTACCTCGTAACGACAATGATTATTCTCAATGAAACAATCAGACCGGAGTTGGTTGTTTTCTTGGCGTTATTTGCCGACCTGGCTACAGTTGCAGTTGCATACGACAATGCTTCATTTGAGCTGAGACCTGTTGAATGGCAGCTTCCCAAAATCTGGTTCATCTCGATAATTTTGGGGATATTGTTGGCTCTGGGCACATGGACGGTTCGTGGAACCATGTTTCTTCCTTCTGGAGGAGTCATCCAGAATTGGGGGTCTATACAAGAAGTCATTTTCCTTGAAGTTGCGCTGACCGAGAATTGGTTGATTTTCGTCACACGAGGAGCAGATACCCTCCCGTCGATTCCGTTGGTTGGAGCCATTGTTGGTGTTGATATCTTAGCGACAATTTTCTGTCTCTTCGGGTGGTTCACCAACCAGAACTTCAAAACTGATCCCATGGACAAATATCATGAAACAAGAAATGGCTGGACAGATATTGTGACGGTGGTCCGCATTTGGGGCTACTCTCTAGGAGTAACCATAGTGATTGCGCTGGTTTATTTCACATTGAACAAGATGGAATGGCTTAATAATCTTGGTCGTAAATCAAGAAGCAAGGGCGACATTCAAATGGAAAATACCCTCAGCCACCTTTCTCGCGTTACGGTTGAGCATGAAAAGGAGGGTGAGGCCAAAAGTCGGTATTATCTTACTGCGGCTCGCGAGGAGGAGGAAGCAGAGTAGCTGGAAGAGGGCGACTTCTTGCTGAGATTTTCCTTACTCATTTGCCATTGAAAAACTGTTTTTTTTAGAGGTTACCGTATGCTTTGCTGACCGGGGGAAACAGTGAGATGTTATCCTGTTAAGTTTGTGAACGATTTTTTGTGTTACTCTTTTCGATTCTTTTCTTTCTGCAAATTGATTCCACTAGATAGCTAACGGGGAAAATATTGATTGATATAACAAATAGCGGAGAATTTAGATTCGTGATAGTAATCGTCTCATTGACTAAATTCTTAGCATTTCGAATACTTTTAGAGTGTATTCAAGCATGCTCACTACTTTAGCATAAAAGTATTGATGCTCCAACAAGCCCTGGAAGTTAGGGCTGGAGAAGCCACGTGACGTTGGATACTTAATTTTATAAGTAACAAGGTGATATTCACAAAATTTCTCTAATATTTCAATTTTACAAACTAATTACATGAGAAGAAGATATTCATAGTAAAAGTAATTTGTCTAGATGCCGCCATATACCAATCGATAAACTTTCTTTCTCGTTCAACAATCATGCCGTGCTTCTTCTCTCACTTAAAGCCTACTAACTTCTGTACGAAGTCCAGTCAAGAAACCATTATATAATAATTTCTTCTTGATGGTCTCATGCTCTATCCGTCAATGGGATATGCCCATAATTTGCCGCATCCACTTCGACCTCCGACGTAACCAAGCCCCCATGAAGTTGGTTCACAGTAGCAAGCCTTCTCGTGTTTCTAATCAGCTTCCCAGGATGATATACCAGCAGTACAGCCATTGAAATAAACATCATCAACGCGTCGAATACATAGATGTATGGTTCCTGCGTGTTGACCGGGGATAATCGGCTAGCACCGAACTGGATCGTCCGCACAAGATTTCGAATAATCATAGCGAGAGAAGAGATGTATAGCGCTAGCATGTATCTTTTCCAGGGTAGAGACTCCTTGGAGTTGGCGAGGAGAATTTTCGTAGGTTCACGCGAAAGTCGTCGGTGGAAATCGACAGCGATCCAGATAAAAAGGGCGAATATGAACAGGGAAAATATCAAGCCTGCCAGCACTACCTTGTTGCCAATCTTTATAACATTTGCGTCGCCTGTAACCTGAACGCCAATTCCACCAAGCTGAGTGCAGAAACAGATTACGTCGTTGAGCACAAAAGTGAGCGTGAGCCTTTTGACGCGCATTCGCGACAGATGCTCTGCATCAAAGGAACGGATGATACGGCCGAGAATCATGTATATAGTCGCTGCAAGGAGAGGAGGCGCAGTCATAATTAAAATTGCTCCTAGGGCCCATGAACCGATATCAGTGCGAGACTGATGCGACCAGGCTCGACCGTAGTAGCCAAAAGTTTCACCTGCGGTTATTTATCACCGTTAGCTTTGAGATATTCATAATTTTCCAAGCAGGCTGTCGATTAGGCGTACATATACCACCAATAATCATTGGAAGGAAGTATGGAGCGCGAAATAAGAAGATTAATATGAAATGGGCGACTGTCGCAACCCCAAATAGACCCATGAACGCATAACCGGCGCTGGCGGACGGCGTATAGGGATAAAAGTCGACCCAGGGGCTAGAGCCGTTGGTGCCATTGTGAAAAACGATGTCCATAGTTGAATTGAAATTGTGACATTTGATTTATCAAAGGGAGGTTGTTTTCACTTTTTATATGGTCTATCGCCAGTTACCTTTTTAGGCAATCTGAATCCGAATACGTTGTGGGGCTAAGCAACTTGATTATCAGACACGTACTTCCACCCATGCTCCAGGTGTTATTATATCGACCAATTAAACTCTATGTATGAGATACGTAGTACTACCGCTCACTTATTTATAAGCCTCTAAAAATAGGATGCAGAAAAAAAGGCGTGCGGGGCGTAATCCGTGCTTAACTTTACAGTGCACGGGCTCCGCTATAAAGTTCTGACAGGCTTTGACATAGTAGTACGCATGATTTTTAAATCTGTTAAAAGTAGCTATCTCACTTATTCTCTTGGATTTGTTGCATCGGCCACTCAATCCACGGATGAAATTCAGGCTCAAGGGACTTCCTAGTACCCATCACTACATGCACATCCCAGCCTTTCATAAACCACACATATTGCAAGTACTTCAATAAAATAGCCCAATGCGCCAAGATCACTAGAGCCACGGGTTCTTTTTGCTCAAGTTGACTTATTATTTCGTCCGGTAGCCGATATACCCAACCGATAAGCACCTGCATTAAGCCCGTCGGTAATTTCTGAGCTGATCGCTTTTCGTACACCTCATTCAAGACACCGAGTAAATCATTTATGGCCGACGTGTATATGGCTTTGTATTTTTTCTTCGTTTGACCAACCAGATGCTGCACCCTTTGGATGTGCAGAATATGCTCATCTAGTTCGCTGCGCAGTAGTGGACCAACGCTGAGTGCTTCCTGGGTAATATTTGGCTTTAAAGCCCCCGAGAAAACTTGGTCATGGTATGATTGTAAAATGAATTTGACACCATTCATGAGCAATCGCCATTCGGACAATCCTTGGTCACTGAAAACGAGGTATTCACCAGGCCTCGGCCCTCTTGCGAAGTAGACAAAGCAGATCAACACGGCGGAGATGTACACTTTCTGGCAACTATCTTCGTTTAATTGAGCTAATACGGCTGTGACTGATCGAACTCCAAAAGTGAAATGATCATCTGCCTGTTGCACGTACTTGTGTCGTTGGTCGGGGCATTCGTAACCCAAATGCAGCGCCGAGAGAGCAAGAATGAGATGTAAAATGGAGTGGAAAGTCATGCCCCATCGAACAACTTCTACTTGCCATAAATCGTAAATGCTTGGGTCGTCAACAATAGTGCGATATGTTGAAACAGTAAAATGGTGGAAAAGGTGGAGGTCGGCGAGAAGGATAGGGCTCTGGCCAAGGGCTGCGCCGGGCCGTGAGGTAACGTCGAAATCACATTGTGTTCCGATCGAATTTGTTGATGTAAGTTCTCGGTCTTCAACGTGAGATCCTTTGCTGTGTTTCTTTCTCGAATTCACTGATGCAGGTTGATACGGTCGGAATCGATGGGCTGTGGTGGGAGGCGATTCCGAGTTGATATTACCCGGATTGGAGAATGTGCACTCAATGGCATGCGCTGCACAGTTGGAACAAACTGGTTTTTTCTCATCGCACTGTAAATTGTAGTTAGGACATCTGTTCTGTCTTTGATAGTAAATAGCTTCAATTAAATTGGTCAACTGGGAACATATTTTGGTGAAGAAGTTCATGTTGTGGAACATTGAACGTGTATAAACGTTGGATGAAGCAACATTGAAATGATTAAATGGCAAAAATCTTTCAAGATTCAAACTTCCACTATTACATGTACATGTATGTAGGACACGAAATAATAACTTACTTTGATGCGACGTCTCTTACAATTTCCGCATCCCAGACGCGACTTTCGATGTGTGCGTCGTGGTGCTGGTAATTTCTGTGCCTCCATTATCGATGTTGGCCTGGAAAAGAAATTCGCCCGTATTCGTTCCTGGCCTTTTTTTTCCCACATGGGCTACGGGAGTCCATTTGAACCAAAGAGGCTACAACAATGGCTAGGCAAAAATAATGGCTTAGTGGGCTCACAGAATACCCATTAATGGGGTATCGGACCGTGGATACGCTTTTGAATCGAAGAATGTGATTCTCGAATAGGGACGATCGGTGAGGTAATTAGGGCTAAGGTTGTACGAATACGCCAGAATTTCCTAATACGGCAGTGGCCCCGCAGCAAACTCTCATCGTAGTACGTACGTGACGATAAATTATGGCTGACTATGTATTTATAGAACATTGAATTACGGATGCCACAAATATGTATCACAGCATGTATCATGAGAAATATGTTGATAGCGAATGTCTGAATGCATTTCAGAGTGTTGTATACTGCACCTCTGCATTAGCAGTGGATGCATTCTGGAGATCGTCAGCTGCTACAACTCAGCCGGTAATAATCACACAGATTAAAAAAAAAAAAAAAAAACCAAATCACGGACATAAAAGGCATCTACATATGTACGTACTAGGCCTTGGCGATCTGCAAACAAGTGACCAACTTTGATTGGAAATGAGCCCGATCATATGATAGGAATTCTGGCTGCCCCACTTTTACCTGTATACGTACACGGACGCGCCGACAATTATAGATGAACTAACATTCCTAAATTTCATTGCATATTCTTTTCAGCCACATACTTCCTCATTTTGTCCCTAACAGGAAGTTTGCTTAGTATCGGGGTTTGAGAATTATGAGAATTTTTTTCTCTCATTTTAAAGGTCCGAAAGATAGGTCAGTTGGAGGTCAAGCGAGCGCTCAATTTGGTAAAAAGGGTGTTTCAAAAGTATGTACAGGTAGAATGGTAGAAATGTAAACAGAATATGTACAAGCTCCTCAAAAAAAAGACGAGCAAATGCATGAATTTGCTCGCCAAAACGAAAGCGAGCGGCTGATCAGCAAGCCCATTGGTCCAAGTAACGATCCAGTATAGCGAACGACAACTTGCATCCCAAAAACACAAGTTCGAAAACCGATCCCCACTCCCATTCTCAAACGAGTGCTTTCGTTACTCTCATTTTGAAATTCGGAACTAATGAACATCATAATATTGTTCCAAGACCATAATCAACGAGTCTACCGGAGACTTTAGTTTTCTAGTCAAGGGCTGGTAATTTACCAGTAGCGGCGGCTATTGAAGCTGCGAGTAACACGCGATTTGATGGTGTTGCTGCTGTTGCCGGCACCAAGATCGGAGCGGACACCGTCAAGGAATCCGTCGTTGGCATAGGCCTGGGAGGCGTCCCACATCATGACACCACCGAAGCTGGAGAAGGTGGCAGAGTAGTCAATGACGGGCTTAAGGTCGGTTGCAGACAAGTATCCTGAGCCGGCAGCCCCACTATTGGCAGGAACACCAAGGATGACCTTGACATTAGGGTTCTTGGAGGTGTTCTTGGCCCACTGGTCCCAGACGTCAAAGTTGAAGGCGTTCTGTGTGGTTGTTCCAGCCTGGTAGTTCTGAACACCGCAGTAGTTGTTGTAGAACTGGACCCAGATGGCATCGAAGGAAACAACACCGTTAAGCATGGCGTTGTCAGCGGCGTCAGGGTAGACACACTGAGGGGCAGCAGTCAGGAAGTAAGTCTTGCTTGTGTCGGCGTCCATGAGGCTGCGAAGCTCGTTGCCGAAGACGTCCATGTTAGAAACAGTAGATTCAAAGTCAAAGTCGAAGCCGTCAACAACGGCATCGCCGAATGGACGAGGGGTGGAGCCGTTGGAGGAGGGTCCAAAGGTGCTCCAGATCAACTGAGCGCCAGCAGTGGCGGCATCAGCGCTTTGGAAGCCGCCTTCGCTGTAAGTGGCACCACCGATGGAAAGAAGGATGGTCTTTCCCTTTGATTGGCAGGTCTTGATGTCGGAACTATAGGATACAATGTTAGCTGTTATTCTGATTAGCTTGGTGGAGATGCAATGACATACCCAACTTGAGGGCAGTTGAGCAGCTCGGTGCCGTCAAAGGTGGTGCAGTTGTTGCCGGTGTTGGCAAAGTTGATTTCGGGAGCGCCACCCTGGCCGTTGATGTTAGTGACGAAGGACATGATCAAGACATCGATGTCGTCGTTGTCACAGTAGGTGCCGAGGTCTTGTTGTTCCAAGTCACCGCTGGAGGCGCCGTAAGAGTTCTGTCCCCAGTAGACGGCAACGTTGCTGGATGAGCTGGTGTCGAGTTTGGCCTGAGCTCCGATGAGGCCTGCCAAAATGGCAGTGCCGGAAAGAATGTACTTCGCAGAAGACATGGTTGATTGAAGGAATGTAGTCTTGACTGATCGTCAAAGGGAATGATACGATACTAGCAAGAAAGAAAGAAAAAGAAAGCAGTAAAAGGAAAGACTAGCTATCCAGGTTCGGTGTTGACTGGGGGAGAGTAACAAGACCACTGCAAAGAAGGGCGCAGTGAGAGATTTTATAGCCGTGGAGGTCTGGAGTGTACGACCGATAGGGTTACCACCAGTTCGGCACTAAGTTTTAGCCGTGACCATCGTACGCTCTCAGTTGGCAGTCTTTTTTAGTTCCGTAAAGTAAGGAAAGGTGCATTCCAGGTGCCAGGTTCCCCACAGCCAGCCAAGGCGATATCCAGGGCTGTGGAATGTAACACTCGAAACAACCCGGGACTCGGCGGACGGGCGGCATAAACGCCACAAGTCGATTCGACATGACAATTACATTGGCACCGGTTGTCAAATCACCCACTTGCGTATAGCCAAGCTAGCTATTCCCTGCACTAGGTAGCGTCACACGCGGCGGCGGCATCAACCCCAAGCTACGCATATAGTACTAGTGTAGCTTGATGCTTGTTGTAACCTGGGGTCAGCGCATCACACACGACGCTACCGAGGACCAACGTTACCATTTACTACGTTCTCAACGCGTGGTTCAAGGTCTGTCGATCTATGCATGACCTATTCACGGAGACCGTCTAGACCACCCCCGGCTTATGTCCTACACAGCATTTACAGCTGGACCCTGGACGGAGGTCGCTATGATTATTTGAAGATATGCAGTCAGGCTAGCCAACCACAATTCTCTGTCACCGGGCATTTTCGGTACTCGCTTGGTCAGAAACGGGCGCCTGTCCACCGACACAATCACCACACCGTTTGCTCGTACAACATTGAAGGGCGGTCATACTGCTGTCGTGTCCCCACGGTGCGATGATGGCGTCTCACGCGAAACGGCAAAGGCGTCAAAAAGGCGTCCGGTAATCGATGGCACTAAATGGGGGCGTGGCTTGAGATCCAGATGTGTGGGCGTCAGCTACCTTCTCCTAGTGGGGAGTTGGTTTCCAGAAGACAAGCAAGCAGCAGTCAGGGAGTGCCTGTGACAAAGCCGAATGTCTATGTGACATTGCGAGCGCCATCTGACAGTGCCTATGACTTCTTAGCGATGAGCTAGCGCAGAGATGCGTTGATTGGCAAAAGAAGAGAGGTTGACGCGAGGTGAAGGAACGAGAGAAACGAGGCCAAAAAAGCCAAGGCGAGCCTTTATAGTCCCGGCGTGGCCCGTGCCCAGGGGCAGCCCTCGATTGGCTGCGGCTCTGCAGCGAACCCACATAAAGTCATCTGCTGCCGCCAACAACGACATTCTGTAATGCTTCACCGTCGAAGATGGCGTTTCTTGCGCTGAACAGCGTCCAGTTCCCCGAGTGCAACTACAGTTTGCACCGTAAACACCCCCAAAACCCTACTGCTTCACTGCAGCGCGCTTTCCTTTAGTCCGTTTCACTATCTCGGTGTTTATCAGCATTGCGGGCTGAGGTTGCATTCGCCCCGGCCCCCCTCTTCAGGTCCTCCATCGTCACTCGTCCAGGACCACTGGCCTCGGAGTTTACTTACGTACTATCTTTTGCTTTGACAATAATATCACGCGGCGTTTCAAGCTTTCTCACGTTCCTCCATTTAGCATGCGCCATCACCATCTGCCGGCATCAAATGCTAGATGCATGCAACCACCATCCATATGTCCAAGCGACTCAACAACAATACTGATATATGGCAGCCTGTAACCTTCTATTTGTTGAAGGAACTGATGAAAAAAAGATGATCATCGTCAGAAAATTGGACCCGTAAACAAACAAAATGCATACGCTATCACATTGGGTACAATTGCAACGGTACAGTATACATCTTCCAACCAACGCCACTTTCAATCCCTTCTGAGTTTCAAGTTCCTACCAACACCTATTGGTCATCCCTTAGAACAACCACTATGCGTATATGACATACACTTGATGGCGGTTTCGGCATATCAAGCACGGAATATATTCCTAGCTGGTTTAATCTGACTCGAGACTTGTGACGGTTAGTACTTCTAGGAGTCCGATAGGTATTCATTGTATCATTCTATCTTAGTTGTCTATCAGCGAAGAATTGATGCGACCCCTGCAACCCTGCTTGTCCTGTGAAGCTCTCATTTCACCGGATTGGCAGTCCCCCTCCCCTTTCAACTTTAACAACTCAAGTATCTATCAATCCAAGTTTATGGACTCTACGGTCTAGAAACCCGGGGCCGACCATATTACCTACACGCGCGACCAAATCAAGGAGAATTAAGCGTGCTTAATGTCTACTTTCCAATGGCATGAGGTTGAAAGCGGATCTACTACCGGGTCGGCCGAGTTACATTTTCCAGTGTTCAAGTATCATTGATCGTCGGCCAGAGAATGTAACGGAGCCAGGCTACCCGAGATAACCGAGTAGTCTATCTGATCTGCAGTCGATGAATTGCCAGTCATGGCTTTTGCTTTTCAATTGGAGTAGACACAGGCCGCGGCTGGATACATCTATGTATACATTATCATTAATGGATCTAACACTGCCGACATATCCCGTGAGTCAAATCAGATGGTAGAAACAAGTGTCTTTCATTCGGTAAAAGTAGAATAGTTTACAGATTTTCAATGTTTGCTTCGAGATTGCACATTCATTTAATTTTCTTCTTCTCGGGCTCAACCAAAATCACATCATTTCGTCAGAGTCGTAGCCAAAGTCACCTGCGATCCCAGCGTGCATTTCCGAAGAATTTTCTGCAGTATGATTCTCTTCAACCACAAGCGAATCGTCAGGCTTGTCAATGTCCATTGGCATGGTTTGTTGTTGGTCAAAATCGCTCTCAGTCAGGATGCGGCCTCGTAGCACCTGGCCGATATGAGTGTCGCGGAAAACTTCTCCCTTGCACCGGCCTGTGACCAGGGTTTGCATCATTGGCAGCGGATTCGTTCCAAAAGGACAGCCTCCCCATCCCATACCTGCTCGATTGTTGGCTGGGATGTAACCATCTACAGAAATAGTGACTCCATTTGGGATAACCCCAGGATAGCCCGCTGCGAGACCCAGATATTCACACAAAAGCATGTAGTCTTGATATGAGTCCAAGTAGAGTGATCCTGCAAAAAGCCCGAGCTCAATCATATCTGTTGGCTGTAAGATAAAGGTTGTATCGGAAGGGATATTGAAGATATCGAGTTTGTTAAAGGACGGCATAGAGAGTGACATGCGGGGAGAATAAAGATGGAGTGTAACCGCTTTGCTTTGGATAACGTCCGGCAAAATAGCGTTGGCTTCCTCTGTACTAATAACAAGCAACCCGGCATCTGCGCTACTGTTAGACGACAGAACCCAGTTCACTGGCCGTAAGAAGTCGTGTCCAGTTGGGAGATTCAAATCTTCCTTAACGGGAACAATGCTTTTTTTGTAGCTCGTAGTAACGAATAATCTGGACTTTCGACCGTTTCGGGCGAAAAAGCCCGGCCATGTCCCTACTTTCCTGCTACCGTGCAGTAGAGACAAAAAAGCTTGGTGAATCTTGTCATTACTGTGGTTGAGGGTCCGATTTGCCACAAAATTTTTCAATGCGCCGCAAATCTCGAAGTCTGCTGGCTCAGCGTTTGGCGGTCTGTACGTTTGCCTTTCCTCTTCCATCTGATGGAAGGCCTCCCTCTCCCTTTCTTCTAAGTTCCCGACGAACGTCTGTTCCTTATCCCTGAGTGAGTAGTAGGTATTCACTAGCCTTGCCAGGGTATTATCTCGGCTGATGTCGCTTGGTGGAATACCTAAAAGAATCTCTTCTTGTGCCTTAGATGGTTCGCTGTATCTCTCGATTACAGTTTTTTTCTCACGTCCTGGTATTTCTTGGGCAAATTTTTTTACCGCTCGCCCATTTTCCAAAAAACCAGCAATAGGTCTATTGCCCAAAGATTTTTGGTGCACCAATCGCCTACGGCAATGGTCCAAACCTTTTGTAACATTCAAAAGAGTATTTCTTGTCACATAGTCACGGGTCTCGTGTTCGGTGAGCGCAAAAACATCGTCAATAGTAGGAGTGTCGCTATTCCGTTTCTTTGCGAGATCCTCAAGCTTCTTATGAATATGAAGCGGACAAATGCAAATGAACTGCTGCCCAAATCCAAGTTTACGCAAACGAAGACACCCTTATAATCCATAATCAGTACCAGCCGAATAAATTTACGAAGGGTTAAATACCTTGAGAAAATCTTTCCTTTGTCAAAAATGGACCTAAAGTCACGGCCCCTCGAAAATCACAAGGAAATGCGATATCGGTTCCTCTCGTATGCGCTTCATCCAGATAGATGACACATTTTTCAAGCTGCTGATTAAATAAGGAACTCACAAGCCTTTCGACCCGACCATCTTGGTGTCGAACCATGAGATCATCACCATTATCAAAGAATACACCGCCCGCTATGCTGCTATCAAGACTCATCCACGTCTCGATAACGTCCTGATTCGTCACGCCAACAATTAAGGCGCCGACATCAATCAGGACCTTCGTTAGATTCTCTTTGGCGATAACAAACTCTAGCATCTCTTTCAGGCCCTGCTTTGGATCGTTTGACGGGATGTGCAGCTCATAGACAGCATCTGCCGCATTTCTTATCCTTGTCAAAATTTCTTCCGCATTTGATTCAGCTGCCGCAAGCTGTTGCTGTTTGATATAAAGTGGCAACAAATCCGCATGGCTGTCGGTTCCACTAAAACCCGTTGTATACTGGCTGGTATCGAATGGTAAATCCCATGCTGAAGTCGACAGCCGTTCTGTATACTCTCGACAATCCCGTGGGAAAACATTTCTTGATAGAAAGTAGTTGATTGCCGATTTATTGTGTCTCAGGTATGGATAAATATTTTTTGCAAAAATCTCTGTATCTATTGTGTTGATTCGTCGTAGATCGAGCAGATGCGAAGGTGGTGTCCACCCGCGGTAGAGAGTATCACCATCTGGATCTTGCTGTAGCAATTTCAACGTCTGTAGAGCAGTTTCCTCGTCCAATCCGGAATTATACCAACTTAGGTAGGTCAAAATTATGGCGATATCGGGGTTTGAATATTCAGGGCTCAGCGAGGGGACACCTTTTGCACGATAGGGAACCGCCATTTGAAAGTCCCGTTTAGAATCGAGTCCGTAATCAACATACCAACGCTTGATATAGAAGACTGTTTTCAAAATTCCTCCAGCCAGAAAGCCCCGTAAAGTTGCCAGGAGACGAAGAGTATCGCTTCCCTCAAAACTAGCATTGATTGCTTTGCGAGATTCTGTCCTGCAAGTTTCCGTCACAAGATAGTCTGCAATAGCTTTTCGGACCCGACTAGAGCAGTGAAACAATGGCAGAGAGGATAGACAACCATCTGATATGGAATTACCAATTGAAGTGACGAATTCGTCGGCGGCCTCTGGCGTAAGAATGTGAAAGTCAGACCACTGCTCCCGTGGCTTTCTAACCAATTCTATTGGCAGACCGGCGGTGAAAGAATCCATATTTTGGGCTATAACATCCAATAACTCCGAAGCTAGAATCCATCTATCAGGAGCATAATCTACAGGTTGCCTTGCCCCAGACGTATAGACAAGCTCAAAATTCGGTGACAGAATTTCGTCGCTTTCATCCAGGACGTCCCTGGCGTTTTTCGATAGCCATTTTTGCCGTTGTACAACTTGAGAAGCGAGCTCAGATATGTGTAGAAACAAAGCTTTTCGTTGAAGTTGAGAAGATAGATCGGCTTTTTGTATTAGCAAATCTATTCCCACTAGTTTCATGGACAATATGTGCTCGGGCAAACAGACAAGAATGCCGCATGTTTGCAAACATTCCTCCATAAGAGAAAAGAGAGTTGTCAAAATTTTCACGTTCAGCTTCATACCTCGTTGGAATGGTAGATAATAGACACGTCGATCTATCAAACCCCCAAGTCTTTCTTGGAGAGCCCGAATCATCTGTCTCACGAGGGGCTTTAGAACAATAACCTTGAAAAGACTTTCGCCATTTGCCAACATTGTCGAGACGATCGGAATTATTATAGACGACTTTTCTTCGCCCATATTCAGCTGAAATATCGAGCTTTCGTTTGAAGTCGGCGATATAATCTCCTTTGCGAGAAGTGCTTGGGAGTCGCGAATGAAGACATTGTTTTCCAGCTGAAAAAGTAACCATTCTGGGTATTCTTCTGGTGACCAATTTGCGTAGCCAATATTGCTGAGTTCGCGCTGCAGCAGAAGTCCGTCCGCCTGAATTGCATAAAATGCTAATCTCTGGAAATGTTGAAATTGTGCAATCGTTTTGCCTAGATGTATGATGGCTGCTTTCCATTGCTGTGGCACCAACGGCCAGGTACTTCTAGCCATCAGTCCTAGCAAGACAAATTTCGAAATGTTTGGAAAGAGTTTTGCATCTTTTAGAATATCTTGTATAGTAGTTTGCGCTTTGCAAACGTTTCTCATCGACATCGTGAGTTTCTCCATGACAGCATATTGCTCATCTGTTACCTGCCGCAGATGGTCCTGTGTTGAGATATTATCATGAGTGTTAATAGTGAAGGATTGCAGATCAATACTAGAAACGGCTTCTTTCGTACAATTTAACAGCTCCAGTATGTCGGGCAGCTTAGACTCCGTCTCGGTCCACTGATCAAATCGGGCATCCACGCCTAGAGATGGAGTGATGATGTGTTCCAAGCTGAAAGTGGCTTCTTGAAAGACCGTACCACTGAGATTTCTTAAAAACTGGTGAAATTGTTTGTTTTGGCGCCAATTGCGGGATCTTTTTTTCAATAAACTTATGGTTCCCTGTACATCGATACAATTGAACGACCCTGGGACAGGACCCCAATCGTCCATGTACCATCTCTCCTTGACTAGGTCGATTATTGCACTATGCTCCATTTGGAGGGCAACATCGTAGTCCTTTTTTTTAAAGAGTCTGCCTGCTGGATGGTTCGCTCGTCTAGCAGACTCCTCAAATGGAATTCGATTTTTCGTCACAACTGTCTTGATGTAGTCTGCATCGACCTCTCTTCCGAGGCACAGATTATACCACGAGTATCTCGGTCTATACTGTGGCTTCTTCATTGCACATGCAACCAATGCTACAGCGTGCTGCATCAACTCGGGCTGCAAGAACACGAGAGGTCCGAAAAGAAAAATCAAGTCGTAACAGTCGCTTTCTGATGACCTAAAGCAAACTTCGAATAAAGAGCCCCAGCATTGTGTTATCGATAGCTTAGATAAGTCAGAAAGAGAACTGTATTCAAATTGTTCATTGAAGCCTTGAACAGACTCCACATCATTGAATAAGTCGAGCAAGGAAGGTTGATGCGGAACTCTCCATGTTCTCACCATAGTTGACAGTTGGTGTACTAAGCAAGAGCCATCAACGAATACTGGTATCGGTTTGAAAGGATAATCGACTTTGAGTTTCTGGTCAAATATGTTGAAACGTGACTCCATAGAATTTGCACGAGAAAGGAGATTTGAGTCCGTTGGACTCCTGTTATGAACACAGGATCCAGAGCTATAAATGCATCTCAGTCTCTCATTCTCTTTCTTTATCCTTGTGGCAAGTATGGAGAAATCCGTTATCTGTGTGATCGATAACAGATTTTCGTTCCAAATCACCGTTTCCGCAATCTTGTTTTTGCCGGGAGATCTACGAGTCGGTGTGAGAGAAGACATTAGATCAAGAATAGCCAGAGCTTCATCAATCAGCTCATCACAGTCATTTATTGACTGTTGATTTAATAGCCTTAAAGCCTTTTCTGCGCCGGAACGTCGGGTCAATGAGTCGCTCAACAGATAAGAAGTGACTGCGTGTAAATATGCAGCAAAAAGCCGTGAAACAGTGTCAGGCCCATGAATCAATCTTCCTAACACTGGGTCCACGCTATACTCAAAATACTTGCAGTGGGAACTCTTTGATGTGATGTCGACTGACACATGAATGTCATCGAAGTTCCTTGAGACATTCACGGTACCGTAAGGAATCAGCACTTTCCGTCGCATATCTTCAGGATCCGAGAGCGACTTCGAAACAATTTTGCTTTTCAGACCGTAAAGCGCCCCAATGTCGTATGCAAAGTCAATGATAGAATTTAGCTCTCGACAGAAAATGTTGCCATCGGGGTTGATGAAGAACCGCAGATCGTATCTGGGAAGTACGATCTCGCAAAGACACTCGTCTGAGCGAATGACAAGAATATTATTCTTGTCTTCGAAACCTGTAAAAAGTTTTGACAAATAATTAAATGATCTTTTATCCATGTCGTAAAGCCGTGTTCCGGTTGACCCTTTATGCAAGACTCCGTGGCCCATTGAAGTTATCATCAACGACCAGTCTTCTTCAGAACTCTCCCAAAAATTCTGCAATGGCCGAAATTCAACATTCTTGGTCTCCATAATCCAAGCCCGGTCATGGTCATCGTTAAGGGCTTCATAACAGTTGATTGCGGCGGATAACTGGCACTCCTCGGATAAAACTCTAGACAAATTGTTTTGACTCCTCAGAGCCTGTCGAATAATGATTGATTCGAGGTTTCTTCCAACCCTAGCAGATCGCGTAATGTACTCCAGTAGTTCATCGTCAAGGTCTTCTTGGCTCATTGAATTTCTGATAATCCTTGAGCATTCAAAGAAGGCGATTCCATCGAATTCTTGCCCTGGAGTCTTTTCCACCTCAAAGCTGATTTGATAAATAAAAGCAAAGTCTCTTGCTGCGCTGTGTTTTTTCCTTTCAACGACTCCGACGCGCCTATTAAGGCAGTCGTCGTCTTTGCTTAGCTCTCGTGCCCATTTCAGGGAGATGGTGCGTAACTTCTGGAGGAGTTCAGACATAGATGTTAATTCCCTTTCACTTGAGCATAGAGACCTGACTCTCATTGTGACATCCACCAATAATTTCAATAAGTGGATATTAGTCCAATTCTCTTCGATTGCTGGTACATGTAGTTGGATTGCATCGAAGAGTCTTTCACATAGTGGCGTATTCTCAAAAACATTCCATGGTAGTCTTAGATACGTATCAGAAGGGTGTCCGACGTGGTAAGTGGCCACCTTGAAGAGTAAACTGGCTTCCTTGGTATTTAGATCGATTGTACCGGCCATCAATTCAAGAAGAACTTTCCACCATGGCAGTCGCTCTCCAGCCCTAAATGAGCCAAATGCGACATACTCCTTTAAACTAAGATCATTAGAGCAATTTTTCTGATGTGCTATGACAGTGTTGGTCGAGGGTGGAGCTGATCTCAACGCTTCATCAAGCTGTGATCTAGAGTAGGGTCCTTCGGGCAGGGACAAGTCGAGGTTGAACATTAAATGAGACTCATGCACCTTCTGTAGGTCGGAGACTATTACATTAGTCTTCGTATCGAGGAGCACAAGACTGAAGGAATTCTGTTTCCAGACAGTTTCAGCTTCGGCGACCTCGGAGACTTTCAGCGTTTGTCGAGCAGCCGGGGCAACAAGAGACATCACCTGCAGGCGTGGCCGGGGCTCCGTCCAGTACGAACGTAGGGGTTCGTATGCGGACTGGATATCGTAAAGTGACTGCTTGCCTTTCTTCGGCTCTCCTTTGACAATATCATTCAGAAGTGCCCAAGTTGCGTCTCTCCAAAACACGAGTGCTGTTGGCGCTTGCAGTTCAAATAACATAAAGTGGGGATTCTTTGGCAGGATGTTTTCACCAATCTCGATCGTCAAAGATTTAGCTTTCTTTTGCGCTTCACACTTTGGGCAGTCAGTTCTTTTGTGGTAACCGTTGATAGTCGTGGCTGAACTGTGCGCTAACGAGAGATGGGTTTCCTGCAACTGGCTCAGCTCGTTGCGTAACGACTCAAATTCTTCGAGTTTCTTCTGGTGGCGAGCATTGTTATCATTCTTAATACTGGTCTCCAGATCTTGTAAAGCGATGCCTTCATCTGTGTCTTCGTAGCAGGAATCGGCAAGTGATATCATCCATTCATGCCGAGGCTGACTGAAAATCAAAGCTTTGTCGTATTTTAGATTGTCATGGCGCAAGTGGAGCCACTTCTCCAGTCTGTCGAGGCGCCTCAAATCATCCTCTGTGTTGAGTAGAATTTCTGTCAAGAAAAGTTTGGGGATCTCGGGTGAGAAACCTTCCAGAAAAGGATGTTTCGCACAAGCCAGGCGATCCAAAGCAACCCACAGATCGAGTGCCGTCAGCAATAATACGGAAAGCTGATCCACGCTATTTCGGTACACAACCAATCCTCGGCTTATATAGCTCTAGATCAACAAACTTAAGTTGCGGTAGTCTTCATCTAGACAATTGGCAAATTTTCCGGCTGTCCAGGCCTCGAGATTTTTTGCAACCCAGTATTCGAAGTCGGCAAGCGCATAGAAGTCATTTTTCTTCACGGCTTCAATCTCCTCGTAGTTTGGCAGCTCGGTGCTGCTAACGGCAATTTTCCCATATCTTTCACATTCTTTAGCATGCTGTGCTGGTCTTGTCGTAGGTCTGTTGGTGGCTCTCTCGATGTACTCGAGTAACGAACCAAGTTGCAGACATGTCTCGTCATCGGGGGTAGGGTCAACTGGTTGAAAGGACACAAGACTCTTTTCCCGTATTTTCTTCCATTCGGCTTGAAGTCGGCGAGTTATTTGATTTGCAGTCTTCTGTACTGATTTCGCAACACTCGGAAGAACCAAATCTCCAAGTTTGTGCGCCCGCCTGGCAAGTTTGTTGTTCATAAGGAACAGTAGCTCTGAATCAACACCGAATTCAAGAGACCGGTTTGCTAAAGCATTGAAGAATAATAACATAAAATTTTTGTACTGCCTCGATTCGTCCCTATCGCTGCAGGAGGAAAGTTGGAGCTGGATAGTGGCCTGAATGGAGAGATAGCACGAGGATCGTCTCCAGACATCTTTGTTATCATATGTCGATAGAGTGTCGCGGACTTTTTTTATCACTGCTTTCATAGAAGAAACTGAGCGGCCGTATTCCAATAAAAGGCTCATCAGAAATTCTGTGAGCAGTTCAGGTTTTGACATTCCTTTCGAGATGGACGATTCTCTGTTGAGGCGTTCGATAAATAAACCCAGCTGCTTCATAAATCTCTTATGTCTGAATTCGGACCAGTCGATCCTAACCGCTTGTGTTGGAAATTGCATCAGAACGAAAGCATTCGACATGACTTCTTCTTCTGGTGGAGCCGATGAGAAACAATGGATCAGCACACCAACGGAGTCACATTGGAAAGTCACTGTTGTTTTCAATGCATCAAAAAACAACACGAGTAAGTCTTAGGCAAAAGTTAGTACTACTCCTGGTCTAAAGTCCAAAGGGGTAGAAAAAAAATACCTCCATCTTGCAAGGAATCTAGCACATTGACAAGGCATTCACAAGAATACTTGTGGTCTGGTCCTCTGATTTCTTCCCACCAAATCAGTGCCTTTTCGATTCGTGCCCATATAACATCTCGGCTCCTTCCGAGATCCTGCTTAAATTCGACGACAGCAGATCTCAGTAATTGTAGCAGACATGATTCTAGTTCTTGGCGATCTTCCTCAGTTTGGCCGGGGAGTTTTGTGGGTAGTATGATGTGGCGGAACAAGAATTCGATATCTTGGGGCGTCATGGTTGCTTTGTCTTGTCAAAAAAGGGAATTGTTGAGGGATTACTGAGTCTCAGTGAATGCTAAAGCATCCAGTCTCAAGGAAAACGATGACAAGCCATAGAAATTAAATGACTGAAGTGGTAATCAATATGATGATAAGAATGGGTGTCGTTGGTCTGAGGATAAGATGAAATGAGGGAGAGGAAAGGTAGGAGAGAGAGTGGAAGAGAAGAGGAGTAAGAGACAAAGGAGAGGAATAAAATACCAGAGAAGAGAGGTAGGCGAGGAGAGAGTTGAAAGGAAAGTTGAGGGGAGGGGGGGCGAGAAGAGAGGACGAGGTGAGGAAAAGAAGTTGAAGGAGGGTGGAGGAGGCAGAAGTCACGCGAGGTTGCCGTGCCCGCGGAGTTTGTTTGATTTTTGCACCACTGCAATCTGTTGCTGTGATAAGGGTGAGGCTGGAGCATTTAGGAAGAAACAATGAAAATTGGCAAAAGAGATTGGGGAAGACGACGTTTCGTCGAGTCAAAGCAATCAAGACAGGAGACTTTTGCATCACCCGTCTCCAAACTTCAAGCGCACACGCGCTATATCAAGTTGATATCCACGGCACAAGGATGTGTCTGTCAAATCATCCAATTATTAGTTTTGCAACAAATATGGCAGATCTTGCACGAGCAGTACCGTGAAATGGGTCTCTAAAAATGCTCGCGTAATTATTTGCTCACATTTGCTTCTCAGTGCCAGAACACCGAAGAGCATGTATCATGAGCCTTCAATGCTTGTAAAACTCCCATAAACTAACTATGTACGCCAGAACTTGAGATGTGGGACACTTTCTGTTAAAGTCTAGGCAAACGTTGGTTGACTGGGGAAATCTTAGTTCTTTTTGAACAGTGTCTCTTCAAACGGCTTCTTATCAGTTTTGTTTGAACTTTTGCTGAGGTATCAGCTAGGTATTAGTCAATTAGCTCTTAATTTACCTCTGATTGCTCTCATTTTTGATGTTTGGATGTTCTCATGAAAATCAGATGCTTCGAATATCTTTTTGTTGAGAGATCACTTCCACTCAGTCAAGAGACCACACATTACATGTATTTCATCTGTTGCCTCTTATCTTCTGTATTTCTTTGTGACATAAATACTTTTCCTCGTCAAAAATAATAAAGGAAAATTCTGCGTTTTTCTGCAATGTATGAGGTTTCATGCTCGTCAACTGGTATTCAAGCCACCTGGTTCTCCTCAGAGCTGCCTTAGCCGGCAAATGCGGTAAAAATCAACCATTTTCTTCAGAAAGAGCAATATTCCATATAAATAAATAGGTTGTGATGCCTTATAGTATGATTGTTGTGGCAAAATACATGTATCCCCACGAGGCGTGATCGTTGATGTGCTCTACCAACCGGTTGACCAAGGCGGACAATCCCCAAAGTGTCAAAGCACAGTACTATTCAATGAACGGAAATTGATTACCATAACTATCAGCTAGTAAGAAAGCCAGTTCGAGATCATACTTGATGAGGTTCGGCGAGCATTAACAAAATAAAAATATGAAATTCGCTTTCGCCGTGAATGCAAACACTCGGTAGAGCGGGGAGGTTCCGTATGTCTGAACATATGCGAGATGCAGAAGATTTGCTCATGGTTATATAAAGAGACATGATGGGGAGATGATTATACAAAGAGTGGTTTTCGTTTAAGTGTGGTCATAACATAGAAAATTCGTGGGAAACATTTGATAAAACAAACCAGAGCTTAGCGAGTCCAGAACCACCCGCTGGTAGAATTTTTATCGCCCTTCTCATCATCAGAAGAGCCTTGCTGATTTTCGTTCGCTTGGGTTGGTGGGGGGATGACTTCCACCGACTCATTGCTTTCCTCACGACCATCTGCAAAACGTCTGGTTTGGATTGTTTTGGTAGAAATAGACCCATCAGGTTGAGTACGTCGCACTGTTCTTGTCATTGTGGAAACGACATTCGGTTCAGCAGAAGGTTGATCACCCATATACTGAAAATCCAGCAATTCCCGATTCCCAATGGCAGTATATTCCAGCCAATCTGTACTTTCTGTCTTCTCGGTGTATGGGTCTCTAGGAACCTCTTGCTTTTTCAAATGACGCTTGCGTTCTTCTTCTAGAAGGCGCATTAGAGGGCTGTCGGCAAAGGCTCGTGAGTACTTTTCATGGGCGCTGGCAATATCGTTCAGAAAACGGTCGTATAAATCGAGCTCTGTTTCAGGCGTAATTTTGTCGATTTGCTTTTGTTTTTCCGTGTCTTCTTGCCTTTCTATTCGCTTTTTTTCGTCGATATCATTATACTGTTGAGATCTCTCTAGAGAGAGACCATATCGAGGACCATCAGGCCCTGTCAATCTCCAATTGCTGCCGATACTGCCTCTCTGAACTAATCCCCGTAACCATTCATTTGCTGATTGTCTACTGCGATAAGATTCGGTGCTATGGTCCAATAACGCTTGTCCATTCTCGACTCGCAGAAGGTCTTCAAACGCATCTCGCCATCGGGGTTGGGAAGGGTCCACCTCCGTCGCCTCGTATGTTGTGAAAAAAGATGAGAGAATTCCTTGGTGGTAGCGGTTTCCGTCTTGTGATCGCTCAAGATGGAGAGGGGAGTAAGGGCTCAACAAGAGATAAGGAATAGGCCAATTCTGCGAGTCTCCTCCAAAGAAGGCGCTGTCGGGAGGAAAGAATCCGCCGAATCCAAAAGGAGATCGCTCGTCAAAAAAGGACTCAAAGGAGTTGAATGAATGACGAGGGAATCCCCATGATCCAAATAAATCACCATCGTGGCCAGAAACCCAATGTCCGTCGCTCCATCGATCATTTGATCGATCCCCGTCGCCATTCGTTTCAGCGTTTTCGTTCCTTCGTAGTCGCTGTTGAATCTCTTCGTCAAACTGTGGCCATTTATTTGAATGCGAAGGAGCCATCATTGATGGAATGCCCATCACTGACTGCAGCATGGAGGATATCTGTTCATCTGCATAGCGTCGAAAAGCGATGAACGGATTTTGTTCTTCGGACTCCGGGCGCGATGTATCGGTTGTCGGTGGAAAGGGCGTATCGCGCCCCTCGGTGTTTTGAGTGTTGAGTTTATCGGTGCTAGATGCGCCTGCCATTTTGCGTATACTTTGTGTGGTCAAAAAAACATTCGAAAGATATTGTTCATGAACGCGATTGATTCCGAGAAGTAAATCAAGAGCGGGCGGCAACGGCAGATTTCGGACGCGAGTCACGCGGTCGTTATCACCACGTGACTTGTGCAAACAGGACAAACAAACTTCGATTTGTTTTTCTCCACTTTCACGCATTCTTATATCAACGACGAAAAAAATAACCAATTGACGGATTTTGGATCCATCGAGCAGAATTATTGTAAAATCTATGTTACAAGTTCTAAGACTTTCCCTCAAGAAGTGAGATGGAGAACCAAGGGTTGACTATTTCACTTTCTTAGGCCAACGCCAATATTACAATTTCGATCATCAAAATCAAGAATACAGTTCAATAATGCCCATGCCAAAGACTCGAGCAAGATACAGGAAGTGAACTAGTATCACAGGTAGAACATTTAGATAGTTGGACGCTCTTGGGCGAAGTCCCTGAACTCAAGCTGAGTGGCGAAGATAGTTCTGAAGCGAGAGCTGACTAGTTCCGTAGTCTCGGCTCGAGATCTAATCGGGAAATTGAGAAGGGCATCTACATCAGCTTTTTCTTCCTCTCAGATGAAGCTCGGTTACTTCGTGGGCTCAGAGGGGGTGGGTAGGGATCGTTGGGAAAGTGCATCTTTCTCGCCACTCGTATTTCTTCTCTGCATGGGAGAGGATGATGACTTTGGATGAAAAACCGGCCTGATTCTGTATTAAGTCTGGATTTATTTCTCGTATGCGGGCTCACTTACACCATGGAGAGAGGGGTGAAGAACGGTTGAGGCCCTCTGTCTGAAGAACAGTAACCAGGAATGACCTGTGAGTGGTTGATATGTGGCGGTGGATGCGAGGAAACGGGACTGTTCGTTCATCAGATTGGATTTTTTGTAGTGCTATCACTTCCACTTACATAAGAGAAAGTGGCGAGAAGTTCAATCGAGGCTTTTTCATCTGTTGTGAGTAGTCGGGGCTTTCCAATGTGCGAACCTTGACCGAACAAGCATTTTTAATACTAATAACGGGGCTGGTAGAGAATGTGTCAGCTTATAATGTCATCATAATCCTAGAATGTATTCAAATTAAAGACAGGCAGCAGCAACCGATCGTACACTATCAATTTTGAGTGCGAGACCTAATTTACAACCGAGGACGATCCTCAACCTCTGACCAAGCTTCTTCAAAGCCATTTCCAAAAATCCATCTTTTGTCTGATAGCGTCGAGTCGATCGCTACAAATGTCAGCACTGTCGCCCTTCGCTATATAAGACAGATTACTCACCCATATTACCTGCTTTGAGCCACGCATCGCCCTTTATCATAAAGTTATTTGCTTCTCCTCGGTCTTCCAACGGCTTGCAGACACGCTCTCCATTGGCAATCGCTCGGATTAATTTCACGATATGGCTATCATCTGCAGGATGCGAGTTTCCAGTGTTGAAAAGCTCTTTCCAATTTCTGGTAACCGGATAATTCACAATCTCATCTAAATCAAGCGGCGGAGTACCGCGAGATACGTATAAAAGCAAGTCCATGCGACCTTTCCATTCAAGTAGCCGGGTTTTTGCTCGGGTACTGATCCACGAACGGTCCAAGATGGCGGAGAAAAATACCGAGCAGTTGAGCGCATGGATCAGAATAAATTCGAATTTCACTGCTTTTGGCGGATGCTGGGATGCGGCAGCGCAGTAGACTAAATCACAATTTTGGCGTTAATCTAAGTATATTTGACTGCTCCAGTGGAGATTATGTACTCACCCAGTGCATTGATCATCTCTGCAACCTGTTCATTGAGGCTGTTTGCGGATACCGTGTATTGTTTTGCATATTCTTCCATCTTCTCAGGCGCCCTTTTCAATGTTCCGTTCCTCATGTAATTACCATCACCCCATTGCGCGCTCTCGGAAAGAGCTTTGTCAGCACGAACATCTTTCAGCAACTGAGTCAAAGATTTTCCAGCTTGGGATCCGACACCACCGGCTGCCTTTTCGGCACCTTTCAGAAAAGGAGCAATCCAGTTCTCATGCACAGCAGCCTCAGCAAGGCCTTGGGCAATGATGGCTGGCTGGTTGAACTCAATGCCGAATCCAAGGTGAATAATAGGATGGATCAATCCTAGTTAATTTGTTGTTATTTAAATAACCACACAGGCTAGGGCAAGCGACAAAGAAGAACGCACCCGCGAACATTCTGGTGAGCATATCATCAGCGTGTTCATCCTCTGCAAATAAATGCTCTTGAAGCACTGATGGAACTCCTTTGGCGTCGATTTCCTGTTGAAAATAAGCCAGAAAGCTCGAGTAGTGTTCTTCTATTCCAAGGTAGTCCTTGAAATTTCCTTTCTCGACGATAGAGTGAACGACATCACTTTCTACCGGATATCGTGATCTCTGATAGCTATGTCCACGGTCATAGGCTGCCTGTATATCTTGTGGAGAAGCTCCCAAGGCGAAGAGGGTGAGCAAATGATGGACGATATGGTCTAGTACAATGAGTCAAGTCCCGATATTAACTTTATTCGTCAGTAGTCTATAATCTTACTGTGAAATCTTGACATGTTGAAGAAAATATGATGAACTCGCATGTCCTCTTGAAGAAGCTCGCTGGCAAGTTTGGCAGAATCCTCCCTTGCACCGGAGGAAAACACGCCGGCGTCTGCCAATGACAGCTTGATGGTTGTTGCAGTGGCCATTCTGACGGGTTGGCGATTTCGAGAAGTATGGCATGCACTTCGGTTGTTTGCAGTAACTAAAATTGTCCTCCACGTTTGTGATCTCGCACTGCCAATACCTTGCTGTCGTGAAAGCGAAGTCCTGATGGTATTCAAATTAAAGCAACGACTCAAGAGGGACATCTACCAAAATCTCGACAATCAAAAGGAAGTCCAGACTCAGGTACAATATTGAGATCGGCGACGCAGACTCTAGGATGCAAGCATGAAGTTGATTCGTAAGCAGGATTGAGTAAGAGCTACATCATCTGACATGGCCACCCGGGTATAAGCTCACCCCGCACTCCGCATTATGAGATCCGCGGGGCGCCGCGATCCCTGTAACTTTATATTGACAACTTCAAATGTTTCTCTGGTAGTTGTGATCTTGTTTGCGAATTTTTAAGACGGGATAGAAGGTGCTTGGGTCACAGATCTAATCGCAGTATTTCAAGTTGAGTAGTTTGTTCGCAACATATTTCCGCGTTAGTCGTTACAAAGCTTGACAACAGCGAGTGTGTTCACTAGTACCAATACTGTTACTAACTAAGCATCGATCATTCTGGATAGCTAGCGAGGCTTTGAATGACACTTGTGCTCTTAGAACAACATTTGAACGACTCATAGTAAGTATAAGAAGAGGCAGGTCAACCCGCAACAGCGTCGGTTAAATCCTTCCGAATCGGGCAAGATTGGAGCGAGAGCCCCTCCGAGCCGCCGACTCCCACTGGTGGAGAATCCCATGCCCCCACGTTCCACCAATTGCTGCCCGTGTTTTTCCTTTTGCTGTTCTTCCCGTATTGTATTATTTGTACATTATTTGATTTCAATGAACTGGCGATACAGAAATATCTTAAACAAAAGGACAGAAAAATATAGTAATAACGGTTAACTGCAAAGGTGGACAGCTAATTAGTCGTGTCTAATTATGCGCAGGTGCGACCGCGACGTCATCGCCCGCTGGCGCCTGTTCGAGATCGATCGGAGATGGTCCGATCTGGCCCAGGCCGGTGAGTATTGTTACCATTACCACGTAACCAGGAAATCGATACGCAAGAGGGAGGGATACTATTATAATACATACTGCGGGGCACGCATCCCACGTTTGGAGGGGTATCTCGGAGTAATGATACATGTATCGGGGCAAGAATGACTGCTCATACTGTGCTAAGGCCGGCGCTCTGCGCAGGGCACTCGCGACTGCGGGGCTGCAGATATATTATTTGCGTCTTCCCCTCCCACGCGCCTTCCCGTGGTTCTTTTCTGCATAGTCTTTCTCTCTCTCCATCTCCATCTCATATTCACATCAGTCAATCCCCGCTACAATATCCAATATGTCTCTCGGAAAGACTGCAAAGCTCAACACTGGTGCCGAAATCCCGTAAGTCATTGCGCCTGTCAAAAAGCTCGCGATGAGTTACTTACATGACGTAATTCGCTTCAGTCTCCGAGGATACGGTACCTGGCAGGCTGCGCCAGGAGAAGTCGGCGAGGGTGTCTACCTGGCATTGAAGGCTGGCTACCGTCACTTGGTGAGTATCTCTCTTTTCAGGCCGTACTCGTTTTCGTATACTGACTGCTGTCCTTAGGATCTTGCCAAGATGTAGGCGCACATCCTTTGGAACGCGTGTTGGGGAGAAAGAAAAGAAAGACAGTGCTAAAAGTTGTTGCGTGAACTAGCTACCAGAACCAGGTCGAGGTTGGCGAGGGTATCGCCAGGGCTTTCAAGGAATTTGGCATTAAGCGAGAAGACGTCTTCATCGTAAGTTGTCAAGACACCGAAAGACGAACAAGCGCTAATGTGATGCGGGTAGACTTCCAAGTTGTGGAACAGGTATGCCACAATGATTGCCATTCTTCATAGAAATCGAATTAACAGAAGAAAAGTCAATTCCACCCCGACGATGTCGAAGCTGCCTTGGACGACACCCTGAAGGAGCTCGGTCTGAGCTACCTTGATGTGAGCTTCCTTTTGCCTGACTTGAGTTCCTACTTGTTGACATTTATTAGCTTTACCTCATCCACTGGCCTACCCCGTTCAAGTCGAAGAGGGACATCCTCAACCTTTTCCCTCTCCGGGCTGACGGTCAGGTGGAAATTGATGACGACATTTCCATTGTTGACACCTGGAAAGGTACGTTAAAAAAGATGGGCTACTCGCTGATATGATTACTGATGGAGGTTTCTCTTAGCCATGATCAAGCTCCCCAAGAGCAAGACCCGTGCCGTTGGTGTTTCCAACTACTCCATTAACCACGTAAGTGCCGGTCTCGCCCTCCCAATCTCTTTGATAGTAAGATTTCTGTGTCTTACATGTACTTCTCTTTAGCTCGAGGCAATCATCAACGCCACCGGTGTCGTGCCCGCCGCCCTCCAGATTGAGCGTCACCCATACCTCCTCAACCCTCCTCTGATTGACTACGCCAAGCAGAAGGGCATTCACATCACCGCCTACTCGGTATGCATATAGTTCTGCTATAAAGTTTTTATAAACCGATCTGACTATCCTGTAGGGCTTCGGCAACAACTCGGTCGGCATGCCTTTGGTCATCACTCGCCCCGAGGTCAAGGAGGCCGCCGACAGTGCCTCCAAGCGCACTGGCACCACCGTCACCCCCGCACAAGCTGCGTAAGTTTGAACCTTCACACAAATTGCATACCCAAATCTAACGCCATGTTTCTGTATAGCCTTGCCTGGGCCCAGGTCGGTGGCCACAGTGTCATCCCCAAGTCCGTTACCGCATCACGCATTGTCGAGAACTTCACCGACGTCGAGCTTTCACCCGAAGAGATTGCCAAGATCGAGGCTCTCGGCAGCGAGAACAAGCGATTCAACGTCCCCGCAGTCGTCAACACACCTCGCTGGCCGGTCAACATCTTCAACACTCCTGAAGAGCAGGACCCTTCTCTCCACCAAATTAACATTGGTGCCTAGAGGTGGTTGCTTTTTATGGCGAGATTAAGCGAATGACGGAGGATGCTGTGTAAAAAAAATACAAGAAGAGCTTGTTGAGATGTCTATAATATAGAAACTAGTCTCGCTCAATTTAGCGAATATATCAATCATAGACTACATTCGTTAAATTAGCTGTCGAAGATAATGATAAGTTCAACTAGTAGATTTTCAACGTCAATCTAATTGATGGTATATATATGATCAATTATGGAATCGAAGTAAATGTAATGCCCAAACGCCCGCTCAGCATGTCAAGTTGTAAAGTTGTAGTAAGAGTGCATCAGAAAGAAAATTAAATGACCTGCAGCATTGGTTTATCATGATCTACTGTTATCGTTTACTCACACCCATGTCTTTCATGGCTTCCTTGCGTCTCTGTTGATCGCGAGCAATTTTCTTGAACAACGGATGGTGTTGTGCCTTGTCTTTGAGTTGTTTATTGCGGGACTTGTTATACTCCACATAAGCCATATCTTCGCCACCAGCAAGACCGCTGAGCGTGGCTGCGCTGCGTTTGACGGCTGCTTTTTTGCCCTTTAGGCCTCGCTGACCGCCAGATCGCTCACTGAAGAGGTCGTCTGTGATAGCCTCGACATCGGCCGACGTTTCGTTCTGGAGCATGACTTCCTGAAGCAATTCACGGCGTTCAGCTGCGGTAGCATACGCGAGCCCATCGAGGTTTTCGATGCCTTGTAAATGTGTGATGACCTTGAAAGCGTACCCTTGATCGACGAGGAATGCTTGCCGTTTGGAGGAGTAAAACATCTCGTCCGTGTCCTTGGAAACGAGAGAGTAAAAGAAAGCATTGAAGCCTTCATCGTTACGACGCTTGGCTCGCAAAATACGACCTAACCGCTGTGCCTCTTGTCTTCGAGAACCATAGTGCGAAGAGATCTGGATGAGGCAGGTAGCTTCGGGAAGATCGAGAGATGTATCTCCAATCTTGGACAAGAAAATGGTGTTGACTTGCTCGTTGTGCTGAAAATTCTCCAGAATACGCATGCGCTCGTTCTGCGGGGTGCCACCGTAAATGTAAGCCTTGCCTAGCTTCAAGGCATACCGCTCTAGAGCGTAAACATTATCGGAGAAGACGATGATCTTATCGCCTCTTTTTTCGTGATAGTCAATTAGGAACTGACAAGCCTGGAATTTTCGTGGATTCATAATATATAGCAATGCTGCTTTTCGTGATTTCTCCCGCATGTATTCAGAATAAAATTCGGTGGTCATTGGGCACCACACTTCAGCACATTGGACTTTGGCAATATGGCCCTGCTCGGCCAGTTCCATCCAGTTGGCTTCGTACAGCTTGGGACCAATCAAAAAGTTCAAATCCTTAATCTTATCGTCTTCTCGAAGAAGTGTCGCGGTCAAACCAAGTTTGGTTTGACAGGCGATAGTGGACGTGACTTTTCGGAACATCGACGCAGGCACGACGTGGACTTCATCTAATATCATCAATCCCCATTCTCGGTCCGTCAGCCAATCCATCATCTTCTGGGCATCGTACGATCGCGCTCTCGTTTGAGAAACCATGGAATAGGTCGACACAATGATACCGGTGGATCGCTTGAATTTTTCTTTATTATCAGACGTGAAAATGGCAATATCGCTGGGGTCGATGTTTGACCACCGAATAAACTCGTTTCTCCACTGAACAACGGACATGGAGCTGGTACATAGGACGATAATTCCCTTTTTGATTGTGCAAGCGGCCGTGATGCCGACAAGTGTTTTCCCTGCACCACAGGGCAAGACGATAATTCCACTTTTGGCACGACCATTACCAAACATCTTACTCAAACTCTTCTCTTGATAGCTTCGAATTTGAGCGTTCGGCTTCAAATCGATGTCGAGTGTCGGGTTGTCTTTGTCGTTTCGAAAGTCATACTCTTCGAGGGCAGGGCAACCCATTGCTTGACACCTGGCCTTTACGGATTCAACAGCTTCATTGGGAATTTGGAAACTATGGACTTGTGCTTGGTCATCGTCGTCATCCTCGTCTCGAATAGTCGCCAAGAAATCGTCCTCTTTGGGAGCCTCTGCTGCCGCCGTTCCATTCGCAGCACCTTGGTCCGCCGGAGCTTGATTCGCCTGTTTCACACCTGCGGCATCTTTGGTACCAGGGATGACAAGCCCAGCCATCTTAGGCGCCGCCTGTTGTATGATACCCTCGGAGCCTTGAACACGCTGGGTGCCGATAACGTCATCTTGGAGAAGCATCTGCAGCATTCCTGGATCTGTGCTTTCAACAAAATATTTGTTATTGTTGAGCACTAATTTGATTTTGCCGTACGACTTGGTGAAATCGATGATGAAGGACTGGATGGCATCGGGAAGAGGAGTCTTGGAAAGACGGTCGAGGAAATGGATGATATCCTTGGGCTCCAGCCCCACAGAGACGGCAGCATAAAGACTGTTACCAGTCAATCTGTATTCGTGCAGGTGGACTGGTCTGGAAAGAGGCTCGGCGATAGTCGTCAGGAAGTCGGCAGCCTGGGAGGCAAGAGGAGAGAAACTCTCCAAAGTGATGGTGCCCTTGAGAGGTTCGATCCACAATGGCCGATTGGCATGGTCTGGTTTTAAAGGCAACGATGAGAAGTCCTTGTAGCCATAATGAGGATCGAGCCCTTCGCCGACGCCCTTTTGTGTCCTACTGAACGATTCCAAAGAGAACTTCTCGACCAACTCTTGTGTCTTCTCTTCCTTCTCATCGTACTCGGAATACTCGTCGCTGCTGCCAACATCTTGCGGCGTGTTGGGAACAGGTGTCGCCCGTTTCGACGCCCGAGTCGAGCCGCTTTCGGTCGCCTTGCGTTTGGGAGCCATGGTATCAATCAAGAAGATGGCGAGTGGCAAACGCGTGCTTCGAAGGTGGACAAAGATAAAGTGTGAGACGGGAAGACTGACAACTAAGACGGCAAGCGTCTTTTAGTGATGACAGTCAGATCCCAGCATCCCCCAACTAGCAGCGACGACCTAATAAGCGACGGCGGTGAGAGGGGAGAGGTGAGAAAGACGAGGGTTGCAGGGATAAGATGGAGTTGACGACCAAGAGAGCCGCATGGTGGTTAAGGCTGGGCTCCGACAGCGGACTAGCCCATCTCAGACTAGCGCAATTTCTGTTTTCGAGTCCTTCCGAACAACGTCATGTTTCGTTCTTGCACCAGCACTCATCTGTCATCGATTGATCCTTTGCTTGAGCATCATGAACACAGTAAGGACACTGGAGTATTAATTCTGTCTCGTACCCGATGGCTAATGGATTCGTCGACAGATCAGATCTACCTGGTATGACAAACAACCACCCGCTACCGCTGCGATTAGCGCAACTGACGTTTTGGCGACTTAAGGATCGGATGGGGAACGCTTTGTGTGGGTAGGTTCTACAGCAATCACTTTGTCCTGATTGACTACAGGCTCTCCAGCTTCTGTGCTCGTTGTTTACCGATTCTAACTATGTCTAGCCGGTGGTGGTGCGTATTATTTTGCAAAGAGAGCCATCAATGCCGACCGCGCCGCGCGATTTGAAGCCGAAGGAAAACGCAAGGCCGAGCTAGCAGCCATGGAACAAGAACATCGTCGGCAGCAGGCTGCGGCGGAACTATCCAACGGAGTGCTCAAACCCACAGACGACCCGTCACTACGCCGTGCAAACGCCGCTTCTTGGGCGGCCATGGATAATGTGGCCTCGCCCAGTGCTGAAGCCAGCCACGACCCGGCTCCGACACGGCATGAACCTGAGACGGACGAGGAGAAGTTGCTGGAGAAGTCAAAGTACGAGGCAGCCCAGACCTTCCGGCCGCCCCGTGGAAACCGATTTAGCTAGGAATCTGCAATCTTTGAGGGGGTTGTATGTGTGTATATATATTTGTACTAAAATTTTCGTTGTGTTTCACAGTCGGCGGAACCGATATTTAATTCGAAAAAAGTGATCCTTTTATTGGGGATTTAATAACATATTAAACTTGCAGTGTAGTAAGAGGTGGAATTCTTGTGCACTGATAACAATACATGTAATCCGAAAGACAAAATGAATGGCGCCTGAAAGCAAAACTCCTTAATAATCATGATCCAAAGAACCATACGAACTCGTGCTGCGTGTGGTGAACATTTGAAGCGGACGAGACAACGGTGTTTGTTTATATAGTGTTGCAGCGATTGTCAACGCACTTGGTATGATGTGCCTTAGCGCGGCCCATTCTGTTGGCCGAGTCCTTGCGCCGGAAATGCAGCAAATGCAAATGGGGTATCAATGTCTACAGCGCCCTTTGCACTTGTGCAATGGGGCTGATAGTATAGGGTTATGCAAAAACGGCTTAATCTATCGGGCGTGGAAACAAAGTGGTGGATGCGAGTGTGTCCTAGGAAGCAGTCAGGTATACGTCTATGTCGTGGGTTTTCCGGGCGCATACTTGTTGTGGTGTGGATATCCCAGATTCTTCTCTCGCGAGCTCTCCAACGCAGGAGGCACAAATGGAAGCACAACCATGGAGACCAAGCACGAGGTAGTGACGAAGCGAGACGTCCGGCTGCCTGTAGGCGGGCGGTGGGCGGAGAAATGGCGCACTGAGTTGCGGATGCTTTGGGCTGCGATTGCGATAGCCATGTTGTAAAGAAGTGTGGGGAAGGAGATATTGAGAACTAGGAATCTAGAAAAGGTGAGTGACTCGCTACTCTAGACAGAAGTTGAGAAAAGAAAATTGACAGAAAGGGGACCCAAGGCCCTTCATAAAGGCGATGGCATCAATGGACGCATGACCACGCGATCAACAGTAGTGTATGTAGTGACAGGAGGGATGTGGAGAGGTGCGGGGCCGAGCGAAGGCCGATATGACCAAAACTGACCTGATTACTGTTGACTGAACTGAATGGCCAGCACTTGCAGGCGTGCTTTGACAGTATACTCAGCGCAGAGAGAGAACTTCCAGGAAACGACAGGCAGGTGAGAGAAGAAGATGCTGGAATAATGGCAATAGTCATGACAACGACGATGTTCAACGGGTAAATATAGAACGAGCGGAACGGGGCCGCTAGGCACCACTGACCAATTAGCACTGCGGCATTAATAATCCGCGAATGAGTCAGACATTCCTGACTTCAAACTTGCGCGAGCCTGCGCGAATCACGCCACAAAGCTTACGATTGCATAGTGCAACGTAGTAACAATTCGGTTTCGGGGCCAAGAGTTCATGGATCTTTGATTTTTATTACTACGAGAGGATAGTAATTTATCATTAAATCTTGTGCTGTACCCCCAGGCGGTAACATTTTCACGCAATAACAATAAACGTAACTTGACAGAAATGTGGTATGGTGACTTTTTAAGTAAATACTAGTAGAAAGAGGAGCAGTTCCTGCCTTAGGCACCAATATCACGTGCGCTCTTCGCTCCCCCACACGCGCGTTACTTCCGTACTTCCGCCTTGCGCAGCAACATTGGAAAGACTCAAAGAGTGCACCCAGCGAGTGATTCTTCCGACATGGCTGCTCACCAGCTCGCCATCGCCAAGGCGTCGTTTTCCGCCGCCCTGCTGCGTCCGGATCCCTCTACTGTGCCGCGCGATGACATCTCGACCTTCCATGCCTTGCTTGAAAAGGCTCTGTCGCATTGCTCTCGAACCAACGTCCAGGTCTGATCCGTTACTGTCCTTTGGTACCTGTCGTCAAGGCGTGAATACTAAATTATTTGTATATTTGTGGTGATTAGACTTGCAAGGAATGGCTTCTCCACCATGTTGTCTTCTCGTCCAACAGAGCAAATGTGCTGGGCAAATATCTCGTTGCTTTGTCGGCATCATTCAAGCCGACCCCCCTAGAGGGTGGCTACCCCCAGACCAGCAGCCGGAGACACTCTGGGAAACGAAACAGGATTCACCTCTTGTACTTGCTGAACGACGTCTTCCACCATACTAAATATCACGCCAATGACGGGTCCAGTGCCTTTGTCACCTTCAGTAGCGCCCTGCAACCTCATGTGGTGGAATTGCTAGGCTTTGCCGCGTCATATGATCGCAAGAAGAATCCCAAGCATTATCGAAGATTGAACCAGCTATTGGGTCTGTGGTCTGATCGTGGATACTATAGCACCGACTATATCGACAAATTACGAGAAGCGGTCAATAACGCAGAATCGGTAGATGCAATCAAGGCATCAGTCGGTTTGGGAGACGAGGCAGCCAATACCCAGTTGAAGGGCAACCGGAGAGATGCACCCTACGTGATGCCGCCTACCCACGGAGACTCATCCACGCCCTATTATGACCTACCGGCTGGCAATTTCGTCCCACACATCATCCCGGACTCCACCGCTCCCATCAGACCCGACATCGTTAAGCCACTGCAGTTCGTCCCTGGTCCGGCGGACCAAAAGCTTGTTGGCGCGCTGAAGAAATTTTTCAACGATGTCGACCGCATATATGGGTCTGCCGACTTTGAACTTGGCGAAAATACCGAGATTGACATCAATGAACTGGGGCAGGCTATCGTTCGGGATGAGAAGAGCGGGGACATTGTGGACGGGGATACATATTACGGATGGTCTCGAGATTTCTGCGTGCAGATGAAGAAGCGAATGGACAAGCATTCTGCCCGAAACCGCAGTCGAAGCGGAAGCCACGCGGCAGACGACCTTCGCAGGCGACGTTATTCAGACAGCAATTCTAGTGAGTATAGCAGACGTGGTGATCGAATGTCACGATCACGATCACGCTCTCGGTCTCACTCCCGAGAGCGTCGACGGCATTCTCGTTCGCGATCGAAATCACCCCTGCGCGAAGGTTATCGTCAGCGATCTCGATCTCGATCCGATTCATATTCCCCTAGACCTGCCACGCCGCCTTCAACGTTCCCCAATCCGCACCAGGGACACCACCAACAGCAACCTCCACCACCTCACTCGAATCTTCCTTATCAGAATCGCGCCGAATTTACGCCGGTATTCAATGGAAACATGCCTCCGCAGAATTATAACGGCGCATGGCCACAAGGCGGTCCACCTCCACCTCCGCCCCCTTTTGCTCCAGGTGGGCAAATGTTTGTACCGCCAGGCATGCCAGCGTTTCCGCAACCATTTCAACAGGGTAATAGACAACAGCTGCCCCCAGGCTCATTCCCTCCTCCGTGGCAGGGCGGTGGTCACCCAGGAGGCTACAATCAAGGACGGGGATGGTAGTGGCTGTAATATAATATTCCATAGTGGGAACAATTTATAACTTATAAGACTGGTATCCCAGCCTGTAAATCTATGTACATCGATATATTAGATGATTAAAATATCTATCCCATGTCGCAGCCAACATCCAAACTCCTAAACGCTAACTTCTCGCAAAAACAGCACCAAAACAAATTCTAACAAATTCTTATGAGAGTGGAACACAGCTCATATAAACAGAGTCAAACCCGGGCTATATAGCAACGTTAGCAACCGTCTACCACCAATACAATTATAGAAATAACTTACAATTGTTTCCTCGGTACAGCAACTAGGCACATTATCACACACACCATCATCGGCGAGATCTGTGCAGCTTAGACCCACGGGGCTGCTGGATGTTGCATCAGACTCGAGCTTCTCCAGATTCAGGAGCGGGAGGATGTCATGAATAATGGTGAGTAAGCTATTAGACACTTGGTCGAGACTTGTGCAGCATTTCGTGACTGCGGTTGCTGGACATGTGTCGACGGTGCTTGAGGACGCGGTCTGCAGGGACTGGGATTCGCTGAGTGTTGGGGTTGGCGTCGATGATTGTTGCGATTTGATGATTGAGATGCTCGGTACTGGGACGACGATTGTTGACCAGGATGAAGGTGTTATAACTATCGATGAAGAAGGGAGGACCTTGATTGTGTTCGCAGGCAATGGTGTGGAAGCAGTCGGGGTCGACAAAGAAGTGGAAGGGAGTATCAATGATTTTGACGATAAAGTGGTAGCAGAAGGAACATTCATAGAAACAGGCTTCATGGTCCCTCCCTGCATCTTGGGCCTCCTGATCGGCGCCATCGTCGGCGTTGGCATGACAGTCACTGTTTCAAAACTCGTCACAGGGACGGCAACAGCAGCAGAAGCATCAGTAGCAGACGTCGGCCATACTCCCTCCATAGGGACATGTGGTAAATCAGCATTGCGTTGCGCTGCACCTTGCCTAGGCTCCAGGGTAACGTAGCGCTGACCAAGGGCATGGGGAGCTGCATATGTCCCAAAAGATTGAGAAGAGAGAATAATAGCCAGCGCGATGGCGAGAGGGGTAGGATTGATTTGCATTTTGAATATTGCCTTTTTAGGAAGAAGTTGGAAGAAGATATCGGAGAAAAGGGGATGAAAATGCTGATCACTGCGAACCTTGCTGATGAGATTATGATAATGTTCTTCCTTTGATCGGAGGGATCTTCGGTGCATAAATAATGGAATTGATCATCGCAACATTTTGAAGTTCCCAGGGAAGACATTTCCCCAGCCTCTGTAGTAAATCTCGTTGGAGAAGAAATATTGCCGCTTTGGGTATAAACGGCTACGAATTAGGGCACCAGCCTCCGGTAGGCCTTGTGGCGTTGGTGGAGGAATTTGCAAATTTTATTTGAAAGAGAAATCACTATACGAGAATTAAGTGCTTCTCAGACCAGCCTCTGGATTAATTCTTCAACAACTTCTTCGTGGTGGCTATCTTGCTACAGCTATGGCCCAATCGGGAAAGTGAGGAATGCTACCAGCCCTTGAATTTCAATATCAGCCAATCAATCATGTTCTAGACGGTATAAGCTTGGCATATCTCAGCTGCGTATCTATTGTCTATTGGCCCGTCATCCACATGGCTTACATTCCACCTTACCGACATTCCAGACTAGAAGCCCCTTAAAAACCACACTAATGCAGCAAAATCTAGACTCAAACGAGCCTCACTCAGTGTAACCTACAGGCCTAGCCAATAGCGGGTACTCTGGATTTCAAACGGAGCAGACAGTGTTTCTTCGCCAGTACCAGTGATGAGAATCTTGTACTCGCCCTTGACAGATGCCCAAGACTGCCGGACCTCATCCCAGAAGCTGGTGGCCAATTTCTTTTCCACGGTTATTTGGACATCTTTCGTCTCGCCCGACTGAAGGAAGACTTTAGTGAATCCCTTCAGCTCGCGTACTGGCCGTTTGATGCCTGTAGTGACCGGGGGCTGGACCCAGAGCTGTACAACTTCGGCTCCTGCGGTCTTTCCAGAATTCGCGACGGTTAGAGATGCTGTCACAGTCTCGCCGTCAGCCAAAACAGACTTCTCCGGGTCCACATCCAGAGACAGGTTAGATCGTGAGAAAGTGGTGTACGAAAGCCCGTAGCCGAAAGTAAAAAGTGGCTGTGATTCTGTCTTTTCATAGTAGCGGTATCCGACGTAGACATCTTCTCCATATAGGACGCGCCCTCTTTCGGAGCCGAAGTTGATATACGATGGGTTATCCTGTAGCCGGGCTGGGAAGCTTAGAGACAACTTTCCAGAAGGATTTACATCGCCGTAAATGACATCGGCAATGCCGTTGCCCAGTTCGTTTCCTCCAAACCATGCTTGCGCGAGAACATTAGCTTTCGGGGCCCAAGGCATGGTGACGGGGGTTCCACTCTGGATCACAACGGCAGCGTTAGGGTTAGCATCGAGCACGCGAGAGATCAATTCGTCTGTTCCTGGCGGCAGATCCATATGTTCCCGGTCATGTCCCTCTGTTTCCCATTCCCCATTGAGACCGGCCACGATAAGAACTTGTTCAGTCTTGGAAGCAAGTTCCACGGCTTCTTTAATCGAGTCTTGCAGTTCACGACGCTTGCAAGCCCCAAACGCAAAGCCACCTGGCCCAAAATCTACAACGCCTCGGTTTTCCATTTTTGATGTTGGTCTGGTGCCATACTCGAACCTAACCTTGTAGGAAACTCCGGCCTTGAGCTCCTTAGAGCCCCGTTCTTCTACCGTCGCGCTACCGAAAAAGGCAGATCCCTTCTTCTGCTTAGTGAAATTGTCAACGACAAGTTCGTCGTCAACAAATAATTTTCCTGTGCCAATGACTGTGACGCCAAAGTCGTACAGGCCATCCTCTTCTGGAGTAAAAATTCCTTCAATGTCGGCATAGAACAAGTCTGACTTGAGTTTAGGATTTTTGTAGTCGGCGAGGAACGCCGTTGAGTTGACCAACGTCAAATGGTCTACAACTTCACGTTTCGTCTCATCTGGCGCTTCTTTGTAGACCTTAAAATCAAATCCCTTCTTACCAGATGTGGTCTTGAGAAGCGGGCCGAGTGGAGGCAGTGATTGATGGGCATAAGCACCCTGGGCGAAACCAACATCTGCCTGGCTTGCCTTGCTGATACCTTCAAACGGGGTCACAGAGTAGTAAGCTAGCAGGGCTGCCGAACCACCGCCGCAGTGCGTGGCAACCTTACTGTTGGGTCCAATTACTGCAATTGGTTTGTTTTTGTCAAAGGGCAGTACACTGTTGTTGTTGCGTAGGAGTACAATAGACTCTGCCGCAGCGCGACGGAGAAGCTCTTGGTCCTCGGGACGATTAAGTTCCTTTTCTTCAGCACCCTCTGGGATTCCTGACTTATCGGCATAGTTGACTAGATCTAGCACATTCCGCACTCTTTCGTCTAGAACATGGTCGGGCACTGTTCTGGAGTTGACGGCATGTGCAAGAATGCTTCCACGCCAGCGGGTAGGGCCGGGCATTTCGAGGTCGAGTCCGGCGTTGACAGCTTCGGACGTGCTGTATGTGCCAAACCTATAGATGATATTAACAATGTACTGTCACATTTCACACCGAAAGGTGCTATTTGTACCAATCACTCATGATCAGGCCCTTCCACTTCCATTCGTCGCGGAGTATATCCTCGAGAATGTTGCGGCTTTCGCTAACGTGGGTGCCGTTGATTTTGTTGTAAGCGGTCATAAAACAGGCTGTTTTGCAGATTCGCAAGGCCAGTTGGAAGGGGAGCAAGTATATCTCCCTAAGGGCTCTCGCAGTCACGATAGTGTCGACAGCCAGTCTCTCGTGTTCCTGATCATTGCACACAAAGTGCTTGAGCGTGGCGCCGACTTTTTTGGACTGCACGCCTTTGCAGTAGTATCCAGCCAGTGTCCCGGACAAGACTCCATCTTCAGAGAAGGACTCAAAGCCTCTGCCTCCAAGAGGTGACCTCTGTATATTGATAGTGGGGCCTAGGAGAACGTGGGCCCCCTTAGCCCTAGCTTCGTCGCCCAGCAACTCTCCAATGCGTTCCAAGAGCTCGACGTTCCAGCTCGATCCTAGAGCAGTCGAGCATGGCAAGCATGCCGCCGGGACACCGTTGAAGAACCGGGTGCCTCGTACTCCATTGGGCCCGTCAGAGCACCGGATGGCGGGGATGTTAAGGCGAGGAATGGGCACCGTGTGCCAAAAATCGGCACCTGGTCAATAAATTAGGTTTGTACTTGTTTCGTAGAGCAGCCTTGGGCAGACCAGCTGTAATGGCAATCTTTTCCGACAGATCAAGCTCCGAGAGCGTCTTCTCCACGTCTAATTGAACCATAATGCGATGTATATCCTGTAGTTCGATGCTGAGGTGTACGATGATTCAATGTTTGGATGGGGTTCAAGTCCAAGTGAGAGCTACAGATGTATTGATTCAGCATTGAGATTGTCACACTAAATGTTCTGAAGCTGAAGTGGCATCTTTCGAGAGGGGTAGGTGATTAATTAATCTGATAGAGAAAAGCCGGAGTTTAGCCGGGCCCCGCAGCGTTGCTGTTGGCTCGGCGAATAAAGACAGTGGAGTATAGTGTGATGCATACATAGCCTTGTTGCTAAAGAGTGTTGACACTCGTCCGATATAGGAAATAAAAAAACGACAATATACTGACAAAGGAAGAAGACAAGGCGTGCCGGAGCGGAAGTACTCTTGTGCCGAATACCAAGTCCAGACCTCCTTCCTAAAACGATACTCCCGATGAAGACCACATTCAGCACGTTTCTCTACTCGCTGACCCCCAAAGGTCTACGTCCATCACGAATATAACGATGCGCCAGTTCTGCAACACAATAGAGTAGCAGACTTCCATGAGGATGGTATGGGCTTGGAAATCATTCACACGACCAAGGTGGAAGAACCGCCAATGACACATCAGCGCTTCCAGGGTCCACTGGTGGCTGGTGCTTGCAAAATCCCGAGAATCTACGACAGAAATCAAGCAACTGCTTCTGAAGGCGCGATTTCACATCTCAGCGTAGCCGATCATGTCTCTAATAGCTCAAGGTACCAGCATCATCTTCGGAGACGTCCAGTATAGCGTGACTATGGTGATGTACAATCTCATGAGTCGGCCTCATTTATCTCGATTTTCGATCACAAAATTGTTCATTGGACGACGCCCCTTTCACGTTTGATAAATCTGTTTTGCTGGTGACAACTTCGGAAATACGTCCCTGGATTGACGTTGTCTCAAGAAATATAGCGGTCAGACTGAGCCTGGTTCCGAAGCTCATTTGACTTTTTGCCAGTAGCTAAACGAGAAAAACAGCTCGACTTCTATCACCACTTCTTCACTCTGTATGTTCCGAGGAGCATTTACAACACTAGTCTTGCTGTCAAGGGGCGTGATAGTCTCGGATGGAGTGTGTTGCAGGGTACGATCGATGCACTCATTCTGTTCGTCTCGTGCGAAGATGTCGACTTTTCCCTGGCCCTCGATGGGTATATTCGTGGCAAGGATTCACTGTTCTCAGGCCGCGAACATGTCGTATACGACTTCTCGGCGCTGCCTAAGGGCACGGTAGAGGGGAGTCTGTTTGAAATGTATTTATTACATCAGAACGGCGAGAAATAGATGGTAGTGGTTAACCTGAATGAAAGGAATAGATGGATATTGTCTGGAAGGTGCTCCTCTACTCACAAGGTTGTTTGGTGACTCTAACCAAGTCGATACAGCTTGAGTTGTAACGAGCGGCAGATGAATGGGGACTTTGCTAGATGACTGTTTTGACGCAGAACGAATGAGAAATAAATTTTGCCTCAGAGCATAGCCTCACGCTTGTCTCGCGGGCTAATCAGTTCTACAGAGAAATGCTCGCTCAAGCCCTACATGTGCCGACGTCATCCCAGGCCTGCTTTTTTGGCTGTCGTATGACATAACAGGCGTCCTCCTCCCGAATTGGCCCCTTGACAGACACTATCGCACAATCGATACAGGAATTGATTATAGGTAGAAAAACAAGATGGCAGGATATTCTATCGCGATGATGGCAATAGTAATTAAGTCTAGGCCTGCTGTGTTTGATGATCGTGAGACAAGAACGGAACATCACCATCCCAGTTTCATTCCTATCAGCCCGAATCTATCGCGATGATGGCAAAAGTGATCAAGTCTAGGCGTGGCCTGTTCTTTCTTCGCAAGACAAGAACAGAACGTCACCATTCCAAATTTCATTTTCAATCAGACCGGTTAATATCCGGCAAAGACATCATCGGCCATATCAACATGGATGGATACCTATGACCTAATGACAGTTGAGCAAATCAGCGTCATATTCTATATTGTATCGCATCCTATCGTACGTTGGATGGGCTAGGCTGCCTGAAATACATCATAACACAGCTCATAACTCATCAATAATGTGAGCGATGATATCAGATTCATCAATCTAGACCTCTGTCCGACCCCGGGGGACACAGAGAGATGCTCCCGGCGTTCAGCCATGACGTCTTGCGCCAACCTCCCCAAAAAGGGAGTACTCCACAAAAACAAAACCCAAAATTGACATGGATTCTGCACTACCTGACGATCCCCACAGCAAATACGGAGTATTCCGCAGCCGCAGACTTCCTTGAGGAAAAAAAAAAGAAAACGGAAAAGAGGGAAGATCAGCGTATGACATGCGAGGAACGGATAAATTGATCTTCTCTCCCCGAGACGAACCCTGATGTCACTGACACTGAGAAGCGCTATGAAAAGTGGAACCTTGCTAATTAAATCGTTTACTAGTGGTAGTTGTAGTTGCCAATGGCTCAGGCCTCGAGCTCGTCGCTCATTAATCTTAGCGTTTTAAGGCATATGCACTAATCAAAGCCACATGAAGTTTACTACTGCATGTCAAATTGTATGTAGACGAGCGCAATAAAATTGAATAATGAAATAATGTAAAATTGATTGCATTCCAAACCAAACCTAAACCTATCCTTTTGATCCATTCCCGTAGTAGTACATAGTAGATTTACAGCTCGATCCAGCGAGGAACACAAAATCGTGCAACAAGTCGTAACATCATAAAAGAAACAAATAGCTCGCTCGCTTCACAAAAGTCTTACAGTGGCCAGGATAAAAAGAAACATAAAGAGACTCAAACAGGCAAATGTGTGTGTATTTCTATCATCCAGTCTATGACAGGCATCTCACGTCCAACATGTAGAAAGAGAATATCCTGCATACTTACTGGACTATGAAATCACAATGCGGAAGGGGGCGTGGGCAATGTAAAAGGGGATGCGGGTCCACTACTGAATACCAGTGGTATGTCGCGAGGGTAACAAAAGGGGTGTAACTCACGAGCTGCAATGACCAAATCGTGTCGATGGGAAAGGTACGATGTGTCAAAGCCCACGGAGTTAGATGAAGAAACGAAGGTGGTAAGTGAATGACTTGAGATATCCAACCTTTTCGGCAAAAACGATCGATGCCGGCGGGTGACGTATAAAATAAACTCCAAATCTGGCGCCCACGCTAGGCCGAGTATGACAAGTCAACATGGACCGAATGAGAGCAGGCACTGTCGCTCATTCTTCCATAGTTGATGCCATAGCTTGTCCTTTCTAGCTCTTCCCTAATTCTCCTACTTCAACGAAGGCTTTCGGAGGCGAAAAATGAGCTGGCCCACGTCAGTAACGCAGAACCCCCCGTCAGGGAACAGGGACAACTCACCATCTCCTACTAAACCTCATCATAGGTCTAAGAGCGGGTGGTTCCCGAAGAACGGCTATCCAAGCCACCTTGTCCTGGTGAAGGGCCGTTACCAGTACGAGCCATGTTGGTGACGGACGATGCATTGCTCTGGCCGCTCCTGCCACTACTACCACTGCTACCACTGGTGCCGCTGTTCCGGCGGCCCCCAGAGGAGCCGTTGTTGGCAAAGGCAGCCATCTGTCTCTGAGTGTACTGCAACATCACACGGTTGTAGTCGTCGACAGAGGCATGGGGGTTCACGCTCGATCCAAGGTCCTGAGAACCAAGTCCGGCGCTCGGGTTGCTGATATCCTCGATGGGCAAGCCACCTCCCGTTGAGTCGAGAGCCATTCGGGGCAACTGCATAACCCAATTAAACTAAGACGACATTAGTATCGTGGTGTTGGCAGCATGCGGGTTATTGGGTGGAGGGCGATAGTATATAGTCCTTGAACTGGCTGTGCAGTCTCAAGTTGATGGCGCGACGAGTACGACGAACAGGATCATAGTGCTTGGCTGGCAGATGAAGTGGATGGGATAGAAGAGCCTTACAAGTAAGATGACAGGACCAACGCGAGCCGCGGTCCAAGTTGTGTTTTGAGGATGTATATAGAGCGCAAAAAGTAAACGAACGCCCAGCAAGAAGAAGAAGGTCGCTGGAACGGTAGGGAATGCACAAGGCTTCGCGGAAGAATAATCAAATCTGGATATTAAAAAGTTGTCGTTAGTGAAGTTATTGAAACGAAGAAGTCAAGAGCGAGGAACCTTATTTAAAAGCAGTCAGTCGCTCTGGAGGACGGATGCGCCCAAAACGGCAGGGGCCCCAGACAGCCAATGGCGTGCGGGCAAGCGGGGCTGTGGGGCTGATCGGCGACGCGGCGCAGGTGGGCCAATTGGAGGCGTGGGCGGGTGGGGCTGCAGGGCCAGCGACATCATGGTCCGCCACATATTTCATAGTGGATGCTGCGCGATGGGGAAACACACGTCAGGCGGAGCGCTGCAGTCTTAATTTGATCTGCTCGGTTTGTCGCATGAGGTCATTTGTAAGCACGTCCACCGTGCATCCACCGCATGCGCTCATCTGAGTGCTCTGCTCTGTGCTTCAGCCGTTTACACCTCCGTAGAACGTTCTCGAGATACGAATAGCTTCACGACCTCAATTGGGCATTGCTACGCATATACGATCGGCGGTTGATCTCACAACTGGCGTCACGCATCTCCACTCCAGGTGCCGCCGGGACCTGTCCCAGCATCATCCGAGCCACGGCTCACTGGAAACGGTCGTATCTACAAAGCCCCCGAGTTTCTATTCAATCAGTGGTTCTCATTGGCGCCGCGGCGTTTCTCTCTCTGTTCTCTGCTCTCAACTCTCGGCCTCGTCATGTCTCACGTCCCGTTTCAGCTGGGGTCTGTTTATTGTGGCTCTCCTTTCACATGAACGCTCGTGAACCGTCTCGCCATTATTCCCACTCGGTTCTCCAGAAAAAGTACTTCACCTAGGCAGCCACCGCGCAGTAGAAATTTAATTTGTGTCGTTTTTGTTGCCTGCGTTATCATTAATTAATAAGAACACTACGGGATATGTAACTGTTGAGAATGATTCGGACCCAACGAACTGACGTAGAGTGGGTTTTCGAGGCGTCGATAAACGCACCCCCCGACGTCATCCCGCATCCGAAGCATACGCTTTGGGAAGTGAGGGCGGGTACCATTCCAAATTGGAGACAACTCTTTTCCCGGTATGGAACAAATCTGTTTCACCTTGTCCGATTTGGATACCGTCAGTCACCTTTAGTAACCAGTTGGGACTTGGGAGCACTCTCCTTGTGCGCATATAGGACCGTGCGACTACACACCATCGCTTAATTCTCTTTTCGTCTTACTGTGGCTCTGTCAAAGTTAGTTTTTTCATTTTACATGAACCCAAAGTTCACAGACGCACGTCTGACTCGGGGCTTTCTTCTTCCCCACACCCGACAAGCCTCTCACACAGCCGCGATGAACGAGGACGTGACATTGGAGCATATTGAACTGTGGTCCACACACTGGAAGCATATTTGATAATCCGTATCATGATACAAAGTAGGTACCGATAAACAAGCAGATTGTACTAAACCGCCCTTCCGCATATTAGTGTGAGTGGGCCCTAGTCAATTGGTGGAGTAACGTACTTCTCGGAAAAGCAACTCCGTCTTCATCTGATGTGGAGCTGTTATCTTTTTGAAGAAAAAAGTTTTTCTAATTGCTGATTTCCCCTCTTTTCATAACGCGTAAAAGGGGTTTAAGTTAAAAAAATTTTTCTATATGCTGCCAGTGGCTCCATTGATGGTTTCAGCCACGTAGAGTAAAAACAACAAACGTTGTTGATAATTGGTTGGTGTTCTTGCTTATCTGCTCTTTTTGAAATATTAATTTTGATCATTTTCGTTCAACCCCACGACACCCATTATCTGTTTTTGCACTAATTTTGCGGTATGCACGTACCCCGCATCATGTAGGCGCTTCCTGTCCTTAGGGCTAAGTCCGTAACTAGGCCGTCCACGTCAATTGCAGCGTGAACGCTAACAGAAATTGATAGTGCCAATATCTAGGGAAACTAGGGGTTTGTAGTATCAAATAATGTTTGAATTTCTAAGAACCGAGTTCAAGTCCATACGCACGCATAGGAACGTCTACATATGTATGCAGGTGATCACTTGATGAACAGTGCTCAACGCCTCTAGATTTCGGTATCTACCAGTTGACCACATGCACGACAAGCCTGCTTGAACATACCAACATAATTAGTAGAAACAGTGTAGCTACTGTGTCAAGTTTGTTTATATTACAGTTTACTCCAAGTATGTACATACTCCGAAAAGGGCCAGCTGGCAGTGTCTTTCAACTTATCAGTACATATTACACTTTGGCATAGAAAATATCCATTATCAATTGATACACACACACCGATCCAAATATCCAACCACTTTTCCGAGTCATGTGCTTACATCTCGGGGTTATAGCGTAGTACTTGGCTGACTATCCAACTCCCATTGCCTTGCGCTCATTGGCCAGATACATGTGTAATACCCAATATGTCCCTCTCAAGATTCTGCACGGCGAGATCTGGACAACTGCTAGCAGATCTGAAGTGGCTTGATAATAAAATTTCCAAAACTGTTTCCTTGAAAAAGTTTCCATTTCATTGTATAACAGTGTTCAATGAAACAATCCTGAAGCATCTTATTCATTCGCAAAAAAAAAAAAAACGGCTAATCTAACCGAGTCAAGCAAGATCGTCTCTGCAGGAACGTTCTCTTGCCCCTCGATGCAACAGCGCGAAACCGAGCCAAAGGTATCTCGCCTCTTGGCAGCTTAATCTGGTAAAAAATGGCCCTGCCATGGTGACTAAGACCGGAGTAAACATTGTTTACGGCGAACCTAATCGCCTCTCTCGGACGGACAGTCAACAACCAACCGGCCCAAGTTGCAACGAGACGAGTAAAAGCACGTATAATAACCTTTGTCGATTGGTCTAAAGAATCGCTTCAGGATGCTACCCTCTTGCATTCAGAACTATTATTTATAAATTACCAATTGACATTTTGACATCATCGTATCAATGTCAACTGGTGGTTGTTCAACATTTAGATATGTATGTTACTAGTTCTATATACACACCGTTTCCACCTACATATGTAATACCAAAGATAAACAGCCTCTTCCAAACTCGAATTTATCCACAAAAAATTCGATCAAAGTATTCATGCACCTGGCCTCAAGCCAGCCACCACCAACGGCCACTCCATCGCGCCCTGCCATTCCTGCGGCAGAACCCTTTGAATCGCAAGAATCTCGGACCGCGGAATCTCGCCAATCCACCACACCGACTGCGCTTTAGTCATAAGCGCAAAGATCATGGCCATCATAACCAACGCGCGAGGCTGCTGCTCTTCAACTAGATCAATAAACAAACCCGGCACAAACATGGGAAACCCCATGAACCTGCGCACAAGCGAAAAGATGGGCTCGTCGGTGGCGACGGCACGGTGTATACTCCCAAGATATCTCAGTGCCTTATCGTATGCGTCTTGGGCTTCTGGGCTCGGTGAATCTTTAGTGTAATCTAGCTGAGGAATTGGTGGCAAAAAGGTCAAATTTTCCTTGGCGAGAAGACTGTCTTGTTGGAAACCTGGAGGTGCGTCGCGTAGGTTGGCAACCAAAGTAGATGACTGTTGACGTAGACTTGATGGTGATGGGTTTCCGTTCAGTATAGCAAGCGCTGTGACCATTACATCCCTTACTCCTTTGCCGACTCGTAACCAATCTGTCGGTGCTACATAAGGAGTTGTCGAGCGATTCCACAGACTGGTAAATGAATGCGTAAAGTGAAGCAACGCAGCGTACAGCAAAGCCTCGCTGTTTCCACGGTCGATATTTGCGACTGCTCTCTGCTGTTCGCGCAGACCCAGAGCTAGATACATATGGTTCGCGTTCACAATTTCTCGGTTGTCTGGGAGCGAGCGCAACAAATACGCTGCAGAGTATGCATGCATCATGTACAGCAGATTGTCGTGCTCCAGGGCCAGAACCGGAACTTTTTGCAGCCACTCCACCACTGATGCGGGCTTGGGCATGTCTGGATACGGATCGACGATACGCAACATGAAGTTGTGCTGCAAACGCAGCTCCATTCTGCGCCGGGAGGGCGTTTCTGGAAGGTCTATTGTGGTCATCCAGGGCATGCTTGTGAGGCATGTCGGACTCGGCACAAGCAGCTCATTGTTCGTGTCGCCTAAGGGAGAAGACGAGGTCCTTTCAGACGCCCTTGATGATGCTGATGGCGGTGCTGAGGTTTCATACATGCACGACAGGTTGCCCATGCGCGTGCAATTACTGCACGTCGGCCGCTTTTCATCGCACTGTAATCCTGTTAAATATCGCGTACGAATGAATGTTGCGACGACGAAGGCTCACCTTGACTCGGCGAGTCTTGCATGTTCGGCATCCGTTTCGGGATTTATGGTGGAATGCCTTGGTGATGCGACGCGATTTGGCGGTGTTTTCGCTCATGACTCACATCGTCGTTTCTGTCTTGTTGCTTCTGGTTCTATTTTCTTGCTTTTGTTGTGACTTACTACCGCTGGCCACTTGCAGAGATAAAAGAGAAGAAGGTGAAAAAGGGCGGCCTTGGCCCTGTGGATTAGACTCATTATTAAAGTGCTTAAACTCAGACTAGGGTCCACGTTTGATAAATCTATGAGTTTGAGTTGCTTTAATCTATTATTCAATTGGATATCACTGGCAATTATGCACTGTGCATCTATTTGGGGTGAATTTCCACACTCGTATTAAATCCGATTAAACGAGAGTTGCGAGTAAAGTACGAACGGGGCCCAACTCGAGAACTCGGAGCGAACTACGAGTCATCACTTCAAATGTTGGTCAATACGTGGTATTACGATATGGCAGCTGAAGACATAGAACATCTTGAAACTCATAACATCACTAATCCTAACTGATGCCTTTTCTGATCAACGCCGCCCGAAAAGCAACAATTCTTGAAGCATTCCGACCAAAAAAGTCTCATCCGAATTCATACACGCTAATATATGAAGAAAAATAACACTGATGCCAAGGAAAAAATATCTTTATATTTATCATTATACGTAGCCTGTCCACTCAATTAGTCACCGTCTCCCATGTTTGCAAGAAAATCAAACTCACCCTTCCGCGCTCCCTGGAAAAAGAAGCGCACGATGAAGACCTGCAAACCAGCCATGGACACCATCATCAAACTCTCAATAACGCTAAAGTTGAAGATACGTCGCTCGGTGCTGCGCACGGTACTGAAGTTGCGGTTCTCACGCGTACGGAAGTATTTCTGGTTGCGGGAAATCGTAGACAACATCGTCGACACTTTCATGAGTGACTCCTCGACGGCGGTCGATTGTTCGGGGCTGGCGCCTTGCTTGGATGGAAGCTCCGCTTTTGTCTCATTTTCGACCTACGGTTTATTGATGGCAAATGTCAGCTCATGGGGCCTCGAAATCCAATCGCCGTGAAAAAAGGCCAAGTAACCATACCGCAATTTCAAAATCCACAAACTTCTCCGCAAAAGTCGACATTTCATTGCTGAAGCAGAAGCTATACTCGCCAACACTCTGCGCGGTGAACACGAAATCGCCCTGGCGTTCTTTTGCTCCCTCCAAAATGACTTTTTCCAGGGGACCGGTGACTAAGTAGTCAATGTCGAAGGAGCCGCCGGATTGAACCTATAAAACCCATCAAGTCAGCTTAAAACTTCATCACATTCGTCACAGGGCAATCAAGATAAACACGCACAGCAAAGTAAAAGGCGATCTTGGTATCCTGCTGCGGGACATCGGCATAAAAGCAGGCCTTCTCACTGGCATCGACCTTGGTCGTCAACGCAGTCGCCGAAGCCAAAGGGATAGCCGTGGCCAAAAGGCCGCCCACTGCATTATGGAAGCGCATTGTTTTGACAGAAGTGATGGCCAACTGCGGAAAATTGACGATTGGCAGTACTGGCGACACTTTGTTGGTCTTTCTCCTGAAGCGGATCGCGGACGATCTGGACAGCTTAGCAGATTCGTGTTTGCCGTGTTTGCTTAGACACATCACGTGACCAACCATCACCATGTGACCACGCATATAGGTTTACTAGCTCAATAATGATACTATCCATATCGTGTCTGTTCATTGAATCCATTAACCGTTACAGCACCCTTATAAACACTGCAGTCGTGTATGTCCAAGTCGTTTCAGAAAGCGCGTCACCCAACAATCGCCTTGGACAGATACAACAACCCAGGCAAATAGAACAACACCAACGTCATCATCTCGCACTCAGCCAGCCCTTTTGTTGCGTATGGACTCAATAGATACACCCAAAAAATAAACCATAAGAACGATATAAAAACAAACTGTCCCATGGCCGTACCACAACCTCAACAACGCCAATGCAGGAGATCATCTATTTGATGAAGAAGGACTCTCCTCTGCTCCAGAAGCTTTTGTTCTTATTTACATGGTCAAGACCAAGAAGGTCGTCAGCCTCAGCGGCCACGTCTGAGAGAATATCGTCTAAGAAATATTAGCCACCCGGACATTTGCAACGTGTAAGGGAGAAGTTCATACCGTCTTCAAGGTACTTCGCATTTTGATACATTCCACGAGGGACAATGGCAAACTTGATCTTTTCAAATTGTTTCCCTTTGATTCCCGTGCGCTTGGATAGTCGTTCTTTGGTCTCTTTAAATACCTCGCCCTGGCCATTGTTAGATAGGGTCGATTACCACGGAAGAAGGGCACTCACAGGTTTGACAACAAACTTGAATGGAATACCGTGGGCCTTGTTTGGCTCTCGGTCAAAGTTGAATGCATTGATGAGGCGCTCATCCTCTTGCATGTTCAACTCCTCATCGGGAATCTTCTCGGCATACAGAGAGACGTATTCGTTCAGCCTAGAAATATCCGACCCTTCTGGAAGCTCTCTGTAAATTTTGCCGGCATTAGCTTCGTAGATGCGAACTGCTTTGAGTTCGTCGTCACTTAAATCGGCTTTCTTCTGAAGTGCCGCTAGAAGATCACCAATGATCCCATCTCGAGGAACAAGGAGCTCATAAGTCGTCTAAGCAATGTCAGTTTGCTGCCCAGACCCTCTACAATAGATATTGTACGAACCTCTTTGTTGATTCCGTCGAAAAGCCATATAACCTTCAGAGACTTTTTGGTTTCGTATTCACTGAGGCTAGTATCAAGAACCTCATAGTAAAGCGCATCTGGAAGATGCATGCTGTACCCATAGGTTCCATATTGGCCACTCAGGAGTTGATATAGTGTTTGATTGACGGTGCGCTTGATAGGCTGTTTGGGTTTGCCGTTGTTTGCGAGGACGGGCGAAAATCGTAGGTGGCTGTGGTCTATATTCAAATGCTCACCAACCTTTTTCGAGAATTGGTCGTATGTCATCTTGCGGCTGAGCGTGAGTGTGAATTCATCTCCCTGTCGCTTCAAAGGAGCGAATTTTACGTTCATCCGATTTAGAAGATAATCGTAGTACTGTCTTGTTTCGGTGTAGAGTGCGGTGGAGGGAAGTCTGTGAATAGTTAGTACGGAAATTAATTTCTACAATGGCAAAAAAAACCTACTCCGACTCTTTCCAGACTTTCTGGAAAGTGATGATGTCGCCATCCTGAATTTCAGATTGCTGAAAGGTTTGCTTAGGTTTCATTGGGTCGACCATTGTGTGTTTGATTTCCTTCAGAGCGAGTGTTAATAAAAGCTAGCCTTGGAGAGAAAAAATAAGAGAGTTGCAACTTACCTCAAAAAGCGAAAATTCTGTTCCAGCCTCCCAGCCCATCTTTTCAAGAATCGTGGGAGCCAGGTCTCCAACTTTCTGGGATTTGCGAACATAGACCGAGTCGACACCACTCAACGTTTGATTGTAGACGTCGAAATGCTTCAAGAAAACAAGAACGGAAGTGCTTGGATCCGGCCACGACAAAGTACCGTCAGGGCCGAGCTCGCCTACTTCCATCCACAACTTGAAAGCGTTTCCTTTGGTAGCGAGTCGGTTCCAGGCTTCTTCGATCGTCATCTCAGGATTTTGAATTACTTGATCGGGTCGAGTGGTTTTGTTCTGTCGATTCACCATGACCCAAAATCGCAATGTTTTCGGGTCAAGACCTCGCTCGGTGCCCACCTCCTCTGCGAACTCACTAATTTTTTTGGCTCGCAATGTTCGGTATGTCTTTGGCAAAGCGGGGTCTCCGCTCGGCAGCTCGACGCTCGTCAGATCAAAGCTGTGGTGAGCCCTGAATGTCTCCCGATCGAGGACCCCGACATTTATGTAAAGATGAGCCTCTTCCCGTTCTTTCTTCCGTCGAGCCAGCTCCACGCGCTCTTCGGCAAGGCGCGTCTCTGCAAGTAAAGTTAGCATGGTAAATAGACTGAGATTTCTGACAGGGTTTACCAATGTGTGAAGGTACATCCTCCTTTGTGATTGGGAGTAGTACGTCATCCAAGCGAGACTTCCGAATGTAGACCAACATGTATGCGTTCATTGAGCGTTTCGTTGACATGCCTCTGGAATACTGCTGCTGCTTCGTCATGGTGCCATTTGAAAAGTCGTATTCCCCGCCAAAGTTCTCTTCTAGGACTTCCTTGTCCGTTGCTCGAATGACTTTGTCGTCATCAAAACGGTAGAAGTGGCCATCTTTGGTTGGCTTCAAAAAGGCATAATAGTGACCAGCATTGAAATCACCACTATGCACGAGCACGCCATGCAGCTGATAAAGCCAAGACTCAGATTTATCTGCATCATCCGAAAGGTAGGGTGCCACGTCAAAGTCCATGGGGAAAGTATGTCGGTCATTTAGTTTCATCATTGCGTCACGGTTGATATCGTATTCAAATCGTTTTAGGTGAAGGTGGAGTACAGGAGGAAAGCTTTCGAAGATGACTCCCTTTCGTGCATCCTGCAGTCCATAGGGCTTACCGGCGTCGTATTTGTTCTCGCCTTCGAGAGTCTCGACTTGGATGTAGTCCTTGAAACTGTCATCCAACGTCTTGTTGCCTCGAACGTTGAGCTGGATATCCCAAAAGTCTTCGACGCGAGAGGATTCGTAGTTGACGTTGATACATGAGAGGTAGGTTTTTGTTTTTCCCACAAAAAGATCCGGAAGGGCAGTTTCGACAGATGTTCCCTTCATCTTCTGTTCTAACCTTTCCATCAATTTTCTGCACAGTTCTTGCACGTCTTGTTGCTCGAATATTTGACGAGACTCCCAGCCAAATGACGCGGTAAGTTCGGTAGTCGAGACAGCATTTTCGTTGGTTTGCAGGTTATAGAACAGGCGCTGTAATGTCCACGCGCTGTTGGCTTTGGATGATTCTTCTTCGGTGGGGATTTTATAGACGGCCTGCAAAATTGCTTAGTATTTATTCCCTTCACCGAGTTTGTGATAGTCCAGGCGTACCTTTCTGAATGCGTTGGTAAAGTATAACGACTGTAGAAGGGAGTTGAGATAGCAGGTGGCTCCTTGGTTCCGCAACCCCACCATACCGGTTTCTTTCTTAGAGTCATAGCTGGACTTGGTCAGTTATCAGTCACGCACCAAGGGACAAAATACACATACTTTTGAAAGCTATGCCATAAGACACCTGTGGGATCTTTGACAACCCGCACGTAGGCCGTGACTTTGGCTTCGTCATTTTGGACCAGTGGCACTCCCCGGCCTTCCCACTGTATGCTGAAGAGCCTTCGCAGCTCACAAAATCTAGTGAAGCCCCAGTCGGCTTCTTCGGCGTTGAACCTATGTGTGGCAACTATTCCGCCTCAGTCACATGCAACAGGAATATGATAAGTACGGAACGAGTGCATACCGTGGGAGACGTAGATGGAAGGGTCGTTCACGTTCCAGAGCACCAAGGCAAACTGGACGCAGGCGTACCAATTCTCCGGAGGATCTTTTTCCCATGCCTGCTCAAGGTAGAATGATGCATGGTCGACTTGATTACCATAGGGGAAAAACAGAACCCGCCTAGCCGATTTTCAGATTGTTAGAAGATAGCCGGGAAGCAGCGATTTTTTAAATGAAGAAGGTAGACGAACCATGGAGCTCCGCCACATTCAAACACAGGGCCGTGTTCCTTCTTTTTCAACCTCCGCCAGTCCGTTATATGCCATGTGTGGTGTGCCTCGGCTTCAGTCTCCAGTTCGGGGTCCTTGGGAAGGACGCGGGCCATCATGGCGTCAACTGAGTCGGCGAGCGCAAAGTTAGATAAGGTGTCAAAATCAAATAGACACATAGGAAAAGAGGCCGTACAGTCATTGGCAACAAGCTCGGCCTCAGGCTCAGGCTCCTCCTCGGAACCGGAGCGGGACACGACGATCTCATCGGTGCGGTCATTGTTGTACTGTTCATACTCATCGACGAGCATCTCGCCCTCTGGGAGCTGCAGAAGAAGAAGAAAAAAAACCTAAGTCAGCAATCGAGCGCAACTCCAAGGTTGCAAGCACCGCTATTGTGCTTGCCCACCGGGTGTATTCAAGAATGGCACGGCGGGCGGCGGGCTTGTCTGGTGTGGTGGAGTGATCTCATCTCACTTACATGGTCCATGGAGGATGATGCCTCCGCGCAATGGAATCAAAAACAGTCCCAGCTAGCACCAGCAATTGCAAGACAGCAGGGAAGATGGACTGATATGCACAGCTGCAGAAAATCCGAAAAAAAGGTGCAGACGGAGAGCAAAGAATGACAAAGCGGAGCAACGACTGCAACAGCGCTGGGCGCTCTGGTCCGCCGTACTGAGCTGCTTGCCTGCTCAGTGGTGGAGCCCGCGGCGATCTTAACCCGGCTCAGACAGACAGACAGACCGGTTTCTCTCCAGCCAAGTCAGAGGCAGGAAAATGAGAAATACACGAAATACAATGCTATGTCGAGGATACGGAGGAAAACCAGATGGGAGTTGATGATACATTATTCTGTCCGTGCCATGTTTCATGCCGGGAACAGGTCGGCATCAGATCCTATTTGTTTTGGGAGTGGGGTTGCCCACAGCCCCTCAAAACTCGATATCACTGCCTGCCGAAAGACTTACCCATATGCTAATTATCATGTGCAACTCGTGTATATTGTGTTTTTGTAATCATGGCGTGTTTATAGCTGCAAAATATGGGGTTTAGTGGTCTGGAAAATGGAGACATTTGGTGGATACAAAACCGGTTCTCTATTTCAATGCTGTTTGCCTGATGTGTCTTAACGCGTGGAATACATGAGTAAATTAATCTACTCTTAACATTCTTTGTTTGCTTTCAAATTTTGACCTCGATGGATAGAATAGACTCAATGCAGAAATTGAGAATTGGATGCCTGAGGCTCCAGCAATCGCAGAGATGGACGTGACGTCATGACTAACTCGTTACATGCCAAATCGGGCACAGCCCTAAGCGGCCGACTTTGTATGCGTATTACTGCATATTATACTACGCAATACAATTAGTTCGTCGATAGGACCAAATAGTACCATGTAGACTACATGTATTCTTGAGTCGATACAAGTGAGCACTAGCATTGCCTATTCTCGAATAATCAATCGACCCGTTGTTGGACCCCACAATTCCATCCATCCCCACAGACTAGCAAGGCTACATGTACAGGATGGCTGCCTTGTAGGGGTTGGTTACATGTATGTACTATGAGCAAATTTCAAAAATTCAATGATATACTCAGCTGTGCCAGGGTTCGTGCAGCGACGGGGAGGGCTTCGCACGTTAGCTATAAAAGGTCGCTCTGTCCCATCGCACTCCCTTTAGATACTCAGCTTTCTTCATACAATTTCCCACACTACAAGCGATAGCAATCATGTCTACGATCAGATACTTTGACACACCACACATCGTTCGCTATGGCATGACCGACGATGACCCGCCCAAAAGTGAAATGCGGTTCTGGCGGAACGGCGTGCATTTCCTCATCCAGGTTAACCATGCCGACGTGAGAGGAACCGACTTTGAGCAGAAGTGGATTCCCTTTCTCAAGCAAGAAGCGACATCACCTCGTTTGGACCGCTGGAATGGGCTCTGTGACCTGGTGATCTCGCAGTGTCTCGGCACCCTACAAGAGCTGGCCCCGAACCGCTCGCATTGGAACACGCTCTATGATTTTCTTCACGGCGACTCATATACCCTACGCCTATCAAATAGCCCGGAACAGGATGTAGGTGCGCAGATCGTTGATGGTCCGACAAGCACTTGTGCCTACGACATGCAGGTAGCCGCCTGGGACACGTTTACCATCCCAAATGATCTGCCTGTCTATGATTCCAAAATAATTACTTGTCTGGATCAAGACCGGGACTTGAAGAGCCCGCCTAAAAAGTTTCGCCTGCCCGATGGCAAAGAGGCATTCTTTTTCCCTTGCAAGGTCTCGTTCCACCGGATTATTGGGTCGAGCGTCGTCGAAGTTGCCAATCAATCGCACAAGGCGATCGCTTCTTACCTCCGTCTAAATTCGTTACAGATTCCCCACGAGAGCGTTCGCGCAAGTATTCCCAAGGTACTTGCAATAATATCTGATAGCGGCCATTCCGTCACCGACACGCAAGCTGAAAATGAGAAACAAGTGGCGGGCATTCTCCTCGAATGGATTGACGGGTTCCATTTGCTGAACGCAGGTTTAAGGAAAAACCGCCCTGTCACAATGAGCAGCGAAACAAACCAAGCAAGGTGGAGGGACCAGGTGGTCGAAACCATGAGCGAGCTCCATCGCCGTGGACTGTCTGACCTCGACATTGAGATCGGCCCATTCAGTATTATGATTGACCGGGATCATGGACATGCCTGGTTGACAAAAATCGTTGACGGCACGTTTTTAGAAGACGACAACGCTGCAGCTACCGATGGGGCTGAAGTCGAGCCAAAGAAAATACAGGCTGTGTTTGATCAATGGCTCAGAGCAGAAGCAGAGCACTGGACATCAGATTCACAAGATCCCGCAAGAATCGACACGCTTAAGCGGTGGTGGGCAATCGCAGATCCCAAGGAGTGAAACAGCTAGGAGCGTGTTGGGGGTTCATGATGTATCGAATACAGACGAGCAACTGAGCAAATTGATAGAAGATGTGCGAGCATTAGTTGGACCCATGCAAGAGTAGACAGTAGTAGATTGACGTTGGGCTGCGAGACATGCAGACGGCGTAACAGGAAGGTTCAAGGAAGGGCCAGAAAAGCGGGGAGCTGTTCACATGTCAGCGCCAAGCCTTGGCGAATCTGGCCCAGAGCTCTTTCTCGCTCACACGACCTGCCTCAATCCAACCTCCCCCCAAACAGCTCTTGGAATCGTCTCTCCTTGCAATGCAACCGCCGCTGCACCAAATGGAACTCTAGACAGCCATGTACCGTGCCTCCCGTCGTCATTATTCCTCAGCCAGCCCAACCCTGTCAACTTGCAAGGGAATCCAGCCCGTGGATGGCGAAACAACATGAAGCTCGGCCGTAACTCGACATGTCTTCCTTTGCTTAGGCATCGGTGCCTGGAAGCTCGGCTCTACTCGACCCAATCTCACCAGTCGCCTCCCTGGCGTCCGGCTGTTGTTCTTGATGAGTATGTTTCATCTACCATGTCTTGTTTGCTGTGTGTGGGAACCCTCTTAACTAGATCGCAGGTGGGTGGAACGGGGTGTCCGCCCGATCAGTTTACGGCAATTGACGTTCTTTGGACGAACGTTGACCGAGTCTCGTCTGATCAGCTCTGCCAACTATGTCCGGACCGAGCTTCCCACGAGGTTTGTGTGGACTCGAGGGAGACCTGAGTCATGAGTCATAACCAGCTGACATGCGAGACAGGTTGGCGCACCGCTTGCGCGACATGCAAAAACTGCCCTACGTTGTCGTTTCCAACCCGCATATATCGATTGTATACGAACTATATTACAAGGCATTTGAGACGTTCAGAAAGGTCCCGGAGATTATGTCCTTGAGTGACAATGATCGCTACTGCGATATATTACGAGAAACTCTCATGGAGCACCTCACGGTCATTCCCAATCTGGCTATGGGGGTCCTTGAATGTCAAGGGCTTGTTGATCCCGATGAAATGGATGGATTTATGAACACAATGCTTCGTGCGGTATGTGTTGCTTTTTACTGCGACGCTGTTCTCTTACTGACTGAAACCTGAAACTCTTAAGAGGATCTCTCGTCGGGTGATTGCTGAGCAACATCTTGCCCTAAGCGAAACATTCAACTCACCATGGCATTATCCCGAACCTGTGGCGAGGACTGATGCCAACGCTGATTTTGTCGGAGAGGTCTTCCTCAAGTGCAACGCAAGGGATGTCGTGGAGCGGTGTGGAAAGCTCTCTCAAGACTTATTGCGACAGAGCTCTGGGTCAGACAAGGTTCCTGAGATTAAAGTGCAGGGGCACCTGACAGCTACATTCCCGTACATCCTCGGCCACTTGGAGTATATTATTGGAGAGCTTCTACGAAATTCTATGCAGGCTGTCATGGAAAGACATAAAGACAGTGCGGAGCTTCCCAAGATCGAGGTGCTCATATGTGAAGCACCTCAACACGTCATCTTCCGGATATCAGACCAAGGGGGAGGCGTACCGAGGGATATACTTCCCTATCTGTGGTCTTTCAGCAAGGGACCGCGGACTCAAGACCGACTGGAAAATTTAGGGCAGGTGCCAACTATGGCTGCTACAATGCAGGAATTGATAGTCCCCATGGACCGAAACACCATGGACCGAGAAGCGTACCGCGAAGGCTCTCTAACTACATTGAGTGCACGGCCACCCAATCTCCGACTAGGCATGGGCCTGCCAATGAGCAGAGTGTATGCAGAGTACTGGGCTGGCAGTTTGGAATTGCATAGTCTGGAGGGATACGGCGTGGACGCATTCCTGCAGATTTCCAAGCTCGGAAACAAGAACGAGCAAGTCACTACGAGAGCCTCGGTGGATGCAGTATGATTTTTTTTTCTTGTTTAATTTCAACGCTTGTATGAGACGAGTCTAGATCTATGAAGAATTTCACAGGTCGGTCTATGACTGGATGCTGGCCGAACAGTTGGCTTCCTTATAAAATGCCACAAAATTATCGTTATGAGTAATTTGAGCGAATATTCTGCATGTGATCAACTTGTCTGACATACTCTTTTGTGTAAATTCATCATTGAATAATTATTAATATGAACATGGAGAGAAGGTATAGAAAGAAAATATAGAAGAAAAACATCGATCTAAAAACCGCTTATCGATAAGAGCTGCGCGGCCAATGACATGCAGCCACTGTGGCTTCATCCTCCACAGTCTCCGGGAGCGCGTTGTCTATTCGTCTTCCTGGCCTGTTCTCGACTGTGTATGGGCATTGAACCATCATACGACTTTCACTATTATATATGCTTTCGTTCGGTCGCTCCCTGACATAATTTCAGTGCCCCGGCGAGTTTTGACCAGAAGCTGCAACGATGCACTCGGTGGTCAACCGCGCGCAGGCCGTCTTTGGCTTCTTCACCACGGTTGCCTTTGTCGTCGCGGGATTCGCAGCTCTGTCTGTGTTCTTGTACCCGGCAACTGAGGTGTCGTCGAGTGTTTCGTTGAACAATGTTCAAGTGTATGTGCTCCCTCCACTACACAAGTGCTAAAAAGCAACTGACCCTGGGCCTTTTTATCGTGTGCAGAACAAAAGGCCGGCCGCACTACTATTCATCCAAGAGGGAAGAATACGCGCAAATCAAATTCGACCTTGATGCTGGTGGGCTTTACTCTTATTTTCAGAATCAATGATCATAAAGGCTCACCAAAAAACTCTTATGTGTATAGACTTTTCTCCCCTCTTTAACTGGAACACAAAGCAACTCTTCGTCTACGTCCTGGCCTCCTATCCCGCCGTTTCCCCGGCCAGCGATCCCCCTCATGACTCGGAGGCTATCATCTGGGACGCGATCATCACAGCCCCGGAATCATCATACTCTGTCGCCAATCTGAAGGAACGATTCTTCCCCTCCAAGAAAACGACCAAGAACTCGCGCAAGAACGCTGCCAAGAAGCAAAAGAAGAAAGAGACCGCCGCCAACAGCACGCCAGGCGTCCTGAACCTGAAGAACCAGAAAGCAAAGTACCAAATCACGGATATCTCGGGTCAAATCGCCGAGCGGGAGAATGTCACGCTGGTGGTGGGCTGGAATGTCCAGCCTTGGGTGGGTGCGCTGTGGTGGAGTGAAGGCACGGGGGCATGGCCGAGGACTGATGGTGAGGCCGGACGGAGCCAGTCGTTTAATTTGCCGGCTCTGAAGGGGAAGACTGCTCAGACGACGAACAATTAGTGTTTTTACAAAAATACCTCTATATCTGGCGCGTACTGCTTTTGGCTTTGGCTATGGAACAGAGTTGATGAATTCACTACGTTGTGTGTACAAGTCCTGCAATTGACTGACACCATCTTTTCAGGAGAATTAAAAATAAAGTAACAATAACCTGCCAAAGCCTCGTCTTCGCAGGCGATTTAACAAGAAACACTTTCAATAACACAAGAACGCTTAACCACCAACACCGCGTCTAACTTCTTCCATCTAACTCCGTCCATCGTCATTTAAGATACCCAACTGCTGGCCACTTGATTCAAACAGTGCCGTACGTTGTAGCCGGGGCCTGGGCCGGGACTGCAGTGTGATGGCCGGGGTGTCGAGCGACATGGTGTCCACCGTTCTGGATTCTGTCCGAGTAGACTCCTGTTGCTGGCTTTGTCCATGCTAATCCCGAAGCAGCCATTTTCTGCCGATGATAATAGACGTATTCCAGGTAGAATGCGTGCACATGGCCGGGGAAGTACCTGCACACATTTAAACAAGCATTAGCTGCTGAATACACAACGCGGGAGACGAGAGAAAACATCGAAGAGATGAGAGACATACCCCAGAAGCGTCAGCAGTATGTTGATCAGAAGATCAGTGCTGCAGCCGGAAATCAGAAAGACGCCGACTGGCGGGACTGGGTGACAATTCTAGTCAGTGATTTGTTCCAGAGTACAGTCTTGCTAGATAAGAGCTCTCGAGAGACATACAGAAGAGAGTGATGATAACAATGCACAGTGCTGAGCAGTCTGCCATTGTGAGATACTTGTCGTTGATGTGGTTGTACTTAAAAGTATGGAGTGTTTTGTTTGTGTGGTTTTTAAAAGAGATAGACTGTGTAATGTTGTAGTGAGGATGAAAAAGCAGGATCAGTTGCTACAAGTCTTGGTTTTTAAACACGCGCGGCAAGAGGCCATGGGCGGATGATGTCATTTCTCGATAACTTTAATCGGCTTAGCGCGTCACTCATAATGCGACGACTAAGGATTTTCTAATGGCTTTTGAACCAATTAAACAGCTAAACATCTAATTATCATTCCATGTCCACTGTCGACTCGCTGGATGAGAGGAGATATTGGTAGTCTTGGGGAAAGCTACACAGGCCAATGACACTAGGCCGTACGCGCCAGCATTATGCATGTTGACGCCGTGTTCCATCTAAAAACAGTGTCGCATCATTACTTCGCCTTTCACATGATCAATAACACATTTTTTATATCATTTATTCGCAGAACAAGATTGGAAGGAAATTGTGGCGGTGCGTGTGGCGGTGACTACTTGATTTTCCGTGTGGCGTTTAAGGACGATTACCGGAAGAGGAAGTTCTGCATGACATTCAAGTTTCTTGTCATTATGATATTTGTTGACGGAAGTATACGTATTCTGTTGGTTAAAATATATTATGCTGTCATCATTGCAGTACGAAGCAAGTCCTGTCTGTAAAGGACGAGTCGCACTCTTATAGTATTGTGTAGTAGTAGTATAGGGATCGTAACGTCATAACAAAGGAAACAAACGAATCAAAGAGACATCTCAGAACTAAAACGCAGGTTGCTCATGCGCCCATTGTTTACACCAGGGCTGGTCGGGCGACTACCATTCCCCCATTTGGGGCTTCTTGGCTGCGTGCTTGTCGCCCGCGTCGCAGGACGATTGTTCCGAATGTTTCGCAGTTCCTCCTCCTTGCGCCGCAGCAATGTTTCGCGCATTTCAAGAGCTTGCTCCAGCTCCTTGACCCGCGCTGTATGCTTGGCCTCGTCGTTTTGTATCCGAATTTCCTTCAACTTGGTGGTTTCCGCAGCGACTTTCTTCTTGATCTCTGTGTTCTCGTCCCGTAGTTGACGGATCTCATTGGCCGACTGCGCAGCGACATTGGATGCATTTTGGTATTGCTCTCGTGTGTACTCGGCTTGCTTCTTCTCGTACTCTGCTTTCCGCTCCAGGCTTGAATTGCTCAGTGTCAGTTTGCGGATTTCCTCGCGAGCATTCTCAAGTTCCTCCTGGAGTCCGCCTTCAGCTTTCAGAACATTCCTGGCAGCTTCCAAATCATGTTTCAGCTGTGTTCGCTCATCTTTGAGTTTCGTAATCTCATCTTGATGACGAACGAGCTTTTGCTCAATTTTGGTCTTTTCTGCTGTTAATTGGTCACGTTCCTGCCTGGTCTTGTGGAGTTCCTTGGTCCGGGATTCGTATCGGTGTTGTATTGTTTCCCAAGCTTTGTCTCTCTCTTTAGACCGGTCTTCAACGCTAGACAGCAAAGTCTGAAGTCGATCAAGTTCGGTTGCGTGGTTGGATTTCATTTCTATCAGACAGTTTTCGAGAGTCGTCAGTTTTGTGATCAAGTCCAGATTCTGGCTTGCCCCGCTGCTAGATTCTGTAAACTGGCTGACTTCCTGTGATACGTGTAAACGTTGCTTCTTCAAGTCAGGGGTATCAGTATCCATGGAATCCTGGACCGAGTCAGTAAAGGCTCTCTCAATAATCAACATTCGAGACTTACAAACAGCCGTTTGTTCATGGATGGCGCAGATGCTGCCGCATGCATTGCTCCCGAATCGCCAGAGACACCCTCCTCCTGTAAGTCATCTGAAATGAGGATATGGAGGGGCTCTATGGTCGGAAGAGACCAGCTGGCGTTGAAATTGTCTGAGAGGAGGTAGGTAAAAAGCTCCTCGGCGTCCTCCTGGACGCTCAAAGCATTGTCTTGAAGGTCTCCGAGGAGGTCCCGCAGGCTACGGACGATATGCAGAAGGAGCCGCAACCTCTGAGGATCTGGAAGGTCAGGTAGACACCGTGCAATATGCTCGCTGCTGTTTGATATAAGGAGATGGACAACCGGAAGCAAATTCCCATTTCGTGCGTAGGTGGTCCTCAAATGCTCTACCGAAGGGTTTGAGGCGTTGAAGGAAGAGTCCAACGCAAGAATTACCGCTGGTGGACGATACGTCTCAACAATACCATCATGGTGCGTAGCGTGTATTCCCACACTAAGCGATCCATTTTGCATTGACAGCTCAACATTGCCACCCATTTCATCGCGTGACCCGGTATGGGTGAATCCTTTGCCCCGGAAATATCTCTCAACAAGGTCTACCCCTTTACCTTGTTTTGCAATGACAACAATGTGTAGGTCCTGGGCACCGGCTATTTCAACGAGATGGCCCAAGAAATGAAATTTGGCGCTCGTATATTCCGCCCATGTAGCCTCCCTCTGAGGATCAAATTGCGACTGTGTCACGTGTTCGGCAATGTTCAAATCAGTGTGAACAGCCACGTTGTCAAGCTTTTCCACCAGGAGCAGAATATCTGCTAATATTTGACTTTGCTGCTATATTCTTTAGTTTCCAAATGTACTTTCGAAATCATCATTCATACCTCTGTATCAGAAACGATGGCCTCTTCAGTGTTTTTGAATCCACCAAGAAGCAATCTTGTAGAATGCGAATGTTCTGCAAGAGCTCGCTCGTATTCGTCTTTGCTCCTTGAATCCATCGGCAGGCTTATTGCGAATTCAGAAGGACCGAGATTCAGAGACCCGGGAACAACATTTTCTGCCTTGTCGAATATCGCGCTAGGTTGGATTGTCTGTACTCCAGGCTGTTCCGGGAAGAGTAACGAAGGCGGGACAACTATATCAGCCGCGGCAGAATGCTCTTCCGCTTGTCCAGGTTGGTGCATATGGTCGTCATGCACTCGAACACTCAATGGTAATGCCCCCTCTGGCATTGACGACGCCGGGGCAGGGTCGATATCCCCAGCCGACGACGGAGTGGCACTTGTGCTGACAATTGGATTGGGTACAGCACTGGCACTGGCCCGCAGTCTAGCATGCGCATTCTGCAGCCTCTCTCTAGGAGTTGATCCGGGTACATCATCGAATTTTCCAATCGCATCGGGGCCCGGCGAGCTTTTCTGGCTTAATCGTCCTTCCATGATCAAGCGAGCCCGCCGGGTTATATTCGTCGCAAAGAGTCAAACCTTTGTGCACGTCTGGCTAGGCCGGGTCTCGCAAGCAGTCAATGTATCAGTAGCCTCGTGGGCTGAAATCGGGAGGACCTGTTGGAAGGAGTAGTAAATCTATGGCTCCGCTATATGATCAGTGAACAGGAACAAGTTATAAAGCGACAAGAAGGCTATATTACCTGGTATTCTAGCTCCTCGCCTATAATGTGAGCTGTTGGATAGCAGCGTTTGACTACGGCAATCCAAGTCAATGTTAGCGGTTTCGCGTCCCAGAAATCTCACTGGAGCTGCAGAATACGCTGAAACCAAGCTGTGCGTGCACTGTAGCTTGTCGCGCGAGTGAGAGTGTCTGCAGCATCTACCCGCTGGTTATGCGCCTTCGGTGTTCTGGGAGATAGCAGTTGACGCGACAAACATTACTGACTGCGAAAACAATATATAGCGAAAATCGAAATCAACGCAGGAGGCGCAGAGCTCCAATGGGGGTATATGAAATCAGAGCACGAGAAGTCGTGGCGTGAAGTGGTATCAAGAGCTTGGGAGAATAAGAGTGAAAGAGGGTAAGGATAGAGCAGCTGCTATCGGCCCGGGGGGGTGATCGCCGCACGTGACAGCCGTGACAGCCCTAAGTGGGTATGGGGGATATTCAGCGACAAGAAGACTAATTTTTAATTAGTTGCATGTATTCCTGGTTATTATGAGTACTGGACTTTCTGTTGGATTTAAATGCTTGCTTGATAAAGCCTTTTTCAGTTCAACGTAACCAAGAGTTGATTTAACATTGACATCTGGAAGGGAAGATTTTTGAAGATAAATATCCATCGTCCAACTTTGACCTGTTGGCAATTCTTCCCCGAACAACATTTGAACCTTATCAGTCTTTGATAAGACTGTAAATTCCAAGAGCATATATTAATATAAAAATTTAAGTATCACTGGATCAGTATTGATACCTTTGAAGGTTGGTAGCTGCCCTGCCAATTTGTTCGCACCCGTCTTGTTGCTTAGGGTTCAAAATATTGTTCTCAGAAGTTTCAATGCTCTATTTAATATCAACTGATTCAAATCTGTAAAATTGGAGTTGCACAACCTCAATTCGCTTTGCAAAAAGACCTACATGATTTTTATTTGCTAGGAAATCTATTCTGATCGATCCCACCACACTGTTTCTTAAATTTGCACATTAATATTGACACAGACTTTCAAAATAGAGCTATATAAGTAACCAGTAACAGTAGCTAAATGCTCCGAGCTTTTATCAGTGACCAAGTAGTAGCTAATCTCCTTGGATTTCAAGTTCGCACAAGGCTGAGGCCAACTAACTTCGTAACAAGTTGATCACATGACTGGAATTCAGCCTGGCTGCCCAATACTTACGTGTAGGACTGATCGGCCTTGGAGGATATTCCAAGCTCAAAAAGAAAGTGAGGCTTTTATCTTTTAATGTGAGAAATTAAAAAGCTGGACCACCCATCATGTCAGGGGTTACAACACCAAAAAGGCAGCTCGACACCGGTGGAAACGATACTGACAGCCACAGGCTTGTATCTCAGTCTAAAAGACATAAGATTGAGACACTTTCAAGCTACCATTGGGACTCTGAATCCTCCGGAAGCCCTCGTTCAAGATCTCCTAGTGATCAAGTTCTTAATGATGCCACGGAGAAATTGAATATTTATTCAGACCAAACAGTCGCAGGGCATCAGAAACCAAATGGTAAGGTGAAATCTTCTTAACTACCACAGAAGAAGCAAAAAGAATCGAAAAAAACCAAGGAAGCACAAACAAAACCTAATATTTGCAGATATACCGTCACCGTCGAAGATTCCGGGCGGTCTGCCCCGAATTCCAAATCAGATTGTAGAACACCGTTCCAATTGCACTGGTTGTACTGTCGATGAAACCAAGAGTAATGAAGAGATATGTTTCGGAGTGGTATTTCCCAACGATGCATGCATTTTTACTGTTGAGATTCTTAGAGTTCCTTGAATAGTTTAAATGAGGTTTTCAGGGCTGATATGAATTAGCTGCTCAATTTACAAATACGGATAAATCGTATATGAGATACAAAGTCTATTATCGGTGATAAAATCGATCAAGATAGTGATGCGGTCACGTATCATGACCTTCTTATCCGAGAAGATCGATGCGATGTCTTGGACAAAGGTGTTCCCATTGCTACGATGAACAACAAGACCCACATCGCACTGAGTTCTCTTTCGTGCAAAGAAATGCTAAAATACACGGGCATTATTTCCCGTTCGGAATTGCATCAGAAGATGACCGCAGCTGCAAAGTCTTCGAGTGCCAGTTCATTGAAGCTCACTTCTCAAATCTCTATACTCATATTCGGTCCTCGCATGGCTGGGTCAGAATTAGCCAAGGGTCTCGCCCAGTATCATTTTTTTTACAACATCCCTCTCCTATACCTACACATATTAGTTATGAAAACCCGCAGTACCTCAGTATGGTGGGATCTAAGTTGTTTAACGGAGCACTCCTGTCCCCGCTCTTAACCGAGGTTTATCCAGACAGTACAAGTCGCCATGATGACTTGGATGAATATCAGGGAGTAGAGCTCACAGATATTATAGACCTTTCACCAGATCATGGTTATCTTGGAGAAACAAACATCAGTGTCAATCTAGATGGAAAAATCAAGCTTCCGCTCCTCACGTGCGTCTTTATACATCCGCAAGCCTTAAAGATACCGCTGACTTGCTGTGTATAGCCATCAAAGAGAAGCAATCGACTTCTTCAAGTACAGAGAAAGTACCGCCATCACTGAAAAGCCCAGAACATTATGGCGCCCTGAGACCTCGGGTGCTGGCATACTAGGGTTGGGACAAAATTTCCTCCGAGTCATACGGACAGCTAATGCTGCGACTAGATATCGGCATATTATTATTGGCTCTAAAAGTCTAAACCCCGAAGATATTTGTGGAGGCCTCTTTGCAGATGGCATGGGTTAGGTAAAAACATTAGTTATCATCGCGTGTGTCGTTGCTAGTCTTTCCCGACAAGAAGCATTCGCGAAGAAAAATTCATTGAATAACGAAGATCCCAAGCCGTCTATAACCCCTGTGGGTTCAACATTGATCGTTGTTCCCTCTGAGTGTACGCGCGTTCCACCACACCTTGTGTACTTTTACATTACTAACATGAAATAGCACTATTAGATGGTTGGATTGATGAAATTAAGAAGTATTATCTATGATGATCCAACGAACAACTCTTCTAACACTTCATTAGGCATCCGATGGGGACGGACGCGCCAAGACGAATATACGCTTGGAAAACAGTCCACCAATAAGACTGTCCACTCTGTAGAAGGTCTTGCTTGACTTATGAAACGACTAGTTAAAGTGTATACGGCTACTTTATAAAAGGTCTTTAGTGATCTACAAATTAAGCTCGACTGTGTTGTAGTCTCCGCAGGTGTATTACGTGTAACGGACCAATATGCTCGGCGCGCTCCAATAAGCGACAGAACCATTTTGCAACTCTTTTCAAGTGACAATGTGGTATTGCAGCACACCGCTGTGACGCGGTTGCTTGGTTGTCCCGGATGGATGACTGCAGCCACCTGAGGAAGACGTTTTCATGGCAAGGGGTATTCGGTGATTCCGTCCCTCGTTACAAATGGCTCAGTTACTACCGGTGGCTAGAGGGTGGGGATCCGAAATGTGGTATCGAGCTACTGTTGTATTCTGGTTTTCTGTTGGTTCCAAGATCTAGCTATGGTACAGCACTAAATAGAATGAAGACTTCTACCGTCCTCGCCGCCTTTGCTCTAGCGGCTTCTGCTTCCATCGCCCAGGGCCACCTTATCAGCATCCCCGCCGGTCTCTGCGTTAGCATTCTCGACGAGGCTGCTTGCAAACAGTGCAACACTAGCCCCGGCGGTTCGATTAAGGCGCCCATGAACACTTGCGCTGCAGTCCTTGGCTAAGCCAACTATCCACGTCTGTTTGACTATCTGGTGAGACCCAATGCCACCAGTTGAACAACGGCGGCTCTACGGTCTCGTCAACATCCCCATCATTCTGTGCCTTGCTGTCCTGGGTGAGGCTGACAGCAACAGCTTGACTGGCACTTTAATTTTTCTGCTTTACTCTCTATTTGGATTTTTCTTCCTTTCTTAAGATACGACTAGTTTGTGGACATGAATTTGTAGATTCCACTTCTTCGGCTGGGAGAGAGAAAAGTGGAAAACGTTTGCTTATAGACCCAAAAATGGCAGGTTCTCGTGCAAATTCTATTATGGTATAATTATTTTTTAATATAGCAAAGTTGTAAAATCCAGATGTTTCCATATAATAGCAATAGGAGCGGAGTTATGGTTGTTAACACGCACATAAATAGCTCTCGTTGTTGTCGTTTCCCCTTGACTGATTCTGGTCTCTGGTAAAACAGACGAACCAACCAAGCTTAAATGTTATGCTAATTACCCTTTGGCGCTCTCTTGCCAACGTTCCATCCCCATCGGCGAAGAGTCTGCACAATCTTGGGTGTGATGGCAGCGGTGAGGGGTATTCGAATAAATACAAAACTCTTGTGAATGAAAAACGCTAGGGCAAGCTGAGTCCATATACCTATATAAAAATCAGGAAAACCCCTTTCTCGTATCTAAAAAAAAGACGTACTGGCCCTCTCCCAATTTCTTCTCTCGGCCTCAAGAACATCGTGCTCGTTCACAGCCGCTTTAACTCCACGTTCTTTTGGGACAGCCCTAACCTTCCGCGGTAAAAAATGACCAAATGTGCCCTTGAGACAGTCCATAATCGCATGCTCCAAATGCCCAATACGATCCACGCCAACGAGATGCACTGTCGCAAAACAAAACGGGAAATCCAGGACTAAAAGCAACAGGTAAACACCAAGCGCGGACCAGCCGTACTCGTGCGACAAGCTCTTGAGTCGCTGCAAGAGTGGCTGTAACTGAAATTTTGCCTTCGTCATCTCGGCAATGGGCGATGAAGAGAATCTCTGTTGGAAGCATGTGCGTCGCTGAAAAAGCAAGGAGGGATTCGATCCGCGGCGAGCGGCGCCTCGTTGCGTGCTAAATCGAATGGATGGGGCTGTAAACGGTGAATATAATATTGTTGGAGACGAAGAGGAAGAAAAAGCAACTTTTTGTTGCAGAGGTCGCATTGAGAGCCGTCCCATGTGAATGAAAAACCTAACCTGTCGACGCAGCAGTTGCGACGCCGATACGGCAAACGACGGCATCCTCGGGTGTTGTAAGAAACAATCATTCATTGAATAAAGGAAATCATATCAAATAGCTGGATGCCTATCTTGGATTTGGTTGGAGGGCTGCTGAAGATGGTTGTGGAACTAAGTACCTTTTTAATCATCTTCCACACTTCGTGAGTAGCAAATGCAGTTCCGTTCACGATTTAGCGCGTGATTCGCGCATGCCCCGACATGAGTCATGTATGACCATTGCTCAACGCGGAAAGAGGGTACATGTTAGACCGGCAAAACCTGGTAATTCCATTGTCATCCTCACATAGCAGCCGATTATGTTAGGTTGCGAAGCCGTAATCGCAACCTGAGAAGGAAAGAGTCCAATGGAAGATCCCGAGAAGAAACCGAACAGTATAGATCATGATCATACCCTTATTTTAGCCGATGACCAACAAGCAAGACATAAACACTGCGAAAGAGAGCTGAAGGAGCTACGACGGGGATCCGGGTCCTCGCAGTATTTACGCTGGCGGTGTATCTTAACGCTAATCTAACTGGGTAGGCGACAGTCGATTGGCACCGCGTATAACACGGCTCCGGGTTTATAACATCACGAAACATTCTCCTTCGGTGACGTGGCAGTTGATCCCATAACCCAATTAGAAAGAAGCAACACCCTCTAGGCAGTGTATATAAGCTTGAGAACCCAGACATGAGAAAGACCAAAAGCGGTTTATTCTGCATAGCATACTTTTTTCGGCACCAGGTCGCCTCCTAATCGTCACTTAGTAGGCTCCATACAAACTCGCTTGGTCATTCCAGAAAACCCCCGGACATACACCCGCTTTACAATTATTCTAGGAACGGCCTTAGAGTAAGCGTAGGGGCTGGTTATGAACTTTTTATTTAACGTATGCCACAAGCAGCCCTGCAACCCGTGTAATCCATATGAAGTAGCTATATTTTAGTATCTCAATATCTCAACAAAACTATATAGAAACCATGCTTTAAACTTTACTATATTATTCATGAAGCAAAACAAAATATACCAATGAAATAAATTTTAAAACAAATAAATACATAGATCTTAAAATCACATGCCACTATGTAAATACCAAAAATTACGACGTATTTATGGTATTTTAGTCAGGTTTAAATTACTGTTACACATTTATAATAATAACAGATCTCTTTAATAAATATTAATTAAATCTATTGTTATTAAGCTATTTAATTTAATATCCTGGCCAGTTTAAATCACTGTATTGAAGAACGAGGTGAAGGCTACGACATTACTAATTACATGATCCCAATCGGAGTCTATTCTGATGTCTTCACACATGTATCTAGAGCTGATAGCCCCCTTAAGGAATCCGATGATAAAGTAAAGCAGCATTTCCGTATTGCCGTGCCGTGGAGGCTGCTTTTCCCCCTTAGACAACAGCACTGATGACGAAATTGCTGTCGTTCTTGGGTGACGGAAACGTAAAGATTGTAGCGCTTACCTGATGCTACTACAACATAGAACATGTCGTTGACATTCGGTTCGCGGTATAGAGAAGGCAAAGCATACTCGATGGGGGAGGTATAGAACTAGTGCACCACTAATTTTCAGTAGGACTGCGTGCACAGAATTGTTAAGGGCGGAAATATTAGAATTCCAGATTGTTCGTAGTATTATCAGTGGCTCACAACATTATTCTTTTCCGTCAGCTAAGTGTACGACTATTCTCGCGGAGTCTTTCAGAACAAAGATATTTGACTCTCTTCATTTTACCACATCCCCGCTCCGTCACGCGAGAATATCAGAATTGGCTATTTCGTGTTTTTCCTTTGCAATCTTCTGATGATTCTTCCATGCAGTGTACTTACGGTAGATATCGTAGCGGAATGTTTGCTTAAGTGTATCCACTAAATCGCGGTTCAGTGGCAAGGCAGCTTGGATGGCGCCGACGGCGCACAGGGCGTTTTCGCGATCAATGAACCAAGCGAGCGTAAACCCGCCACCCCATGTCAAAGTACCTTTGCCATACAAGCCAGGAATGTCTTCCAATATCAACAATCCGCCAAGTCCATGTCCGGTCTTGATCTCGGGATCGACACCCATGCGGAAGTTAACACCAAAGGGGTTTTTTAACGCAGCCTGATGCGCTGTCGTCGCTGCTGGGTTGAGGTGGTGCTGGAACATATCGTCGACCGTGGCGCTGTTAAGCAATTTTCCGTTGTTGGCGAGCAGCGAGTGCAGAACCTTGATGTAATCGGCACCGGTCATAACAAGTCCGTGGCCACCAAAATCTCCACGGATGCGCCTGTAAATATTGACTTTGCCGCCGAGTACTGCCCGACCAAGGCCGTCCTGGTCGTCCGGGTTGAGGTCGACGAGGCGAGCACGTAGATCCACGCGAGTAACAGGATGGAATTGGGCGTCAGTAATACCGAGGGGATCGAATATACGTTGTTGTATCCGCTCTCCTAACGTAATGCCTGTTACACGCTCGATCATACGTCCTGTCCAATCGAGTCCAGGGCCATACATCCAGCCTGAGCCAGGCTGGTAGCTGAGCGGATAGTCGAATAACTCCTCCACGGTCTGGCACTTATTTCCTTGCGGAGGAGTGAACCTTTCGCACCATCGGCGGATTTGCGGGTCAATGAAGTTGTAGTTGATGCCGGCGCTATGTGTGAGCAGCATCTCAAGCGTGATTGGACAGTCCTGAGACTCAAGTAAAGGCTGTTCGCCGTCGTCGGAAAACCCATCGAGGACCTTCTTGGCGCCGAGCTCGGGCACGATAGTTGATAAATCGCCCGTTAAGGTTACCAGGCCATCCTCAACACATTGTAGAGCGGCTATAGTCGTGATGAGCTTGGTGGCGGAGGCCAGGCACAGTACATCGTCGAGTTGTTGTGGCCGCTTCTCACCCGACAGCAGGGTACGTCCGCCGATTGCCTTGTTGTAGATGAAGTGGCCCTCGGTATCCGTAGCACATATAATGGCACCCTTGATTTCGCCGGCGACGATGGCAGCTTGGAAACTAGTCTCAATATCGGTTGCCATGGTACCTGGTACCTGGAAAATCTTTTGAAATTGGTGAAACGGAGAGTGACGGAAATGAGTGCGTCTACGTAAAGAATAGTCTATCAGAGAGATATTTGCTTGCTATTCAAGACACCGGACTTACCGGTCTCTTTAAATTTTCGGCATCTAGAACTGGCCGAATTTCTTGCTCCACACTCGTCGGAGTTTTCAACTTCCCGAATCTCCTCCTCTGTACACTTCGGTCTATTCCAACTTGCGATATCTGGTCAGTATTATGACTATTCCTTTGACCATTGGCTGCAGCAATATAGCAGGATCTTTTATAGTGGTACAACTGTGACATTTTAAGGTTGACTTGGGACAGATAGCCAGTTTGAATTTGTGTGGTTTGAATAGAATAGGGATGCGTTGAGACATGGAGCGGTAGCTTGCCGCGTAGACCTGGGTTACCTAACCGACACTTCCGCCCCAAAATCCGATTTATATTGGTTTCGGATCTCAATTTCTAACTCAACATAACAATAATATACAAAAAAGCAATTAATTTTGCGGTCAGGACATCCAGTCATCCTATGTCCTACAATATTACACCCACTACAACGAAACTGACGTCGTAGGTGATTGAGAGGCCGGATCCTCAGGCTCAGCTGGAGCAGCAGTAGCACTTTGAGATGCCTCAATCCGACTTTATAAAAGCGGCTAGGCTTCCTCTCTAGTAATTCCTTGCTCATGAGTTATCCACTTTGTAGATAGTGCGCGTTTTTGCTTCTCCTTCTCATGTGCAGCTCATAAATCATGGACTTCTTTCACTAGAAGCATTTTGCGGTCATCTCATACGCTTTAGACATCCGATCAATCACCACATCAACTAATCTCAATGGACTCCTTGTACGCTGGATTATACGCCTCTTAATTGTACTGAGTTGGCGCTTAAATTGGCGTGGATTTTGAGGTATTTATAAGCAAGATAATTATAAATTGCTTAGTCGACTTAGAAGAGGGGTAGAAGTTTTTAATTGAATAGTAAGTTGTTTATAAATCTCAGTATAGACCAAATGGTACTAATCTAGTTGCGACTAAGCCATTCCGGATAGTTTCAGCTTTATATATTGTCGTACGCGCCTTGGGAAATGCAGTAAAAAAGTCGATTTCATTTGTGACAGCTAATCATTAAAATTTATTATTAGTCTTAGAACAAGCTTACGTTCAAATGGCCTTGAAGCTTTAATTTATCTACTTAAAGCTAAGCTAGATGTGAGAACTGGTGCAACCCAAGGGCTACTCCTGGCAGCCGCAGGCAACACCAGACCTCACATCAAAGTAGGTCAGAAACATTATACAGATCATAGAAACCACAGAGAGATCTGTCCTCAAACAAAGGACGAAGCGCATGGAAAGAAGCAGCAATCAGTTTGATTCTATAGTGGTCTATAGCTACTGACTAGAAACACCTTTCTCACATTCTAATTGCTTTACTATCCCTCAGGAAGAGGCTTCGTACGTAGAAATAACAGCTACTACCTGAACACAATTATATTCATTAGATCTCTTAATCTGAAGATGCCGGATCCTATAAAAAACATCATACGTGAGCATTCTCCGGGAGAACTTATATTAGACCTGGATTAAAGCATGCGTAGTATAGAAATAGCTATATCAGAGTAACTAGCTACCAATTTTTTCAGAACTGAATGAAGAAACAGCTCGACCAGCTCTAACATGAAAAATTAAAATCAATCTAAAGATAACTAGATGAAGAATCTCAAGTAACAACATCAAAGCAAATATTTAGAAAATCTAAAAGCACAACTGACAACTGAACATAGTCTTAAAAAAAGCACCAAAGGGCGCTTTAAAAAAATAAAAAAATTTCTTCGTCGCCTTAGTCCTTAACTTGGAGAAAAATAACCAAAATCTAATATTATCTTATTAGACTAAAATACTCACTGATTTAAATTAAAACCTTATAACAGGAATATACTTAGAGAACTAAAAATCTTCCTATAGTTTATAGAATCTTAATTCAATAGATACTTAGACTAGTATATTCTCGATCAGTGCATCTAGAATCCTATGTAGAAGGGGATAAACTACGTATTAGTCCGTTCGTAAAAAGGGATTTCTTATCGAAAACGGCCCGCACAAACTGGATTCAATCTTCGCCCCACCCACATTTTGTTATTATTTGGAAAAAAATCATGAAATGTACATGGGCATGCAAAAAAAAAAAAGGACTGAAATGTATCCAGAAACATGTCACATGACGATAAAAACGTGCCCAAAGCATGAAAATTGACACATGAGTGGTCGAAAGTTATAATATGGAGCGACGAATCTTCAATTAAGGGAGGGGAAGGGACATCAAACTCTCTAGGCTTTCCATTTTAACCAAAACCATTGTTAAGAAGCATGTAATGTTTCTTGAGCTATCTTAATTGAAACTTATCTATGATCCATCCATTTTCACAATGGGACAAGAACTATGAAGATGAACAAGTTACTTACTCGCTTGCATCGCAGAGCCAGAGAAGAAATATTCACATTAGTTGTCTCTAGTGGTGAGCAGTCTGACCTTGCGCATACTGCACCAGAATCTTCTTGCTTTCCCGCCCAAGTCAGACCAACCGACGAAAGCTTATGGAGTCTCGTCAACAAGCACGACATATTTCACCGCGCTCGCCTTTCCTTCTTTGAGGTTGGTAAGTGCTGTTCCTAATCCTTGAAGACCTCCTGGCACTATTTCATACGGATGACCCTTGAGCCATCCATCCTGCAGCCCCTTAGCAAGGTAGCGGAAGTAAACATATCCTAGATCCTTCTGGTCATGATGAACACAGCCCACGGTACTTTTCACCACCTGGACATTGTCAGGAACACCGCTGTAGTCCTGAGAAATGACAGTAACAATCTTGCCGCCAGGGGAGACAGCCTTTCCCAGATTCACGTAGCTCGTCCCCTCGCTGACACAGTCATAGGCGTGCAGGATGTTGAGATCTGCGTCGAATGACGCCAGAGCATCTTTGATGCCGGAAACAACGGCATCATCGCCGACACGGTAATCGATGATCGTGTCGCCCTTAGAACGGTCGATAAGGGTTTCAACGAAGCTGATCCCGCGTCCGGCGACAGTGATTATCGGATGGATGTTGCTTCGCTGAGCAAGCTGGATGGCATATGCACCGATAGCTGTGGCCCCGCCGTAGATTACCAGAGGGATCGGAGATGTGACGGAACACCATGGCGCTGGGAGTCCCAAATGGTGGAAAAGAACGACCACGGAAGTCATAGCTGCCAGTGGAATTGTTGCTGCCTCTGCTCTTATTGTCAGCTATAACCATGAAGATGCATTCTGCGCATTGTACCCTCAAAGGAAGTATGCTTAGGAATGTGAAACGTGGTATGCTGCCACCCTATGGCGTACTCAGAGAAACTACCACCCTCGGCGTTTATCTCATGGAAAGCTGCAACACGGTCTCCCGGTTTAAACTCGGTTACGTTTTCACCGACTGCTTCCACGACACCTGCGATGTCGTCTCCTTGGTTGCTAGGCTTATCCTGCCATTCCGGTAGCTTCCTATCACTACTTTTAGAGTTGCCGAAAAGATCTGAAGTTACAGGTAGCTTACCAATCTTTGGGATTTGTCCCACTTGCAACGACCTTGATCAAAACCTGGTCTGCATTAGGGATGGGAATAGAGCTGTCAATGATTCGGACCGATGGCCCTGGGTGCACAATTGCTTCCTTCATCTTCAATACCTTCCAGGCCTTGTCGACTGAAGTAGTGGAGGGAACTTTATATAACGACTTTACCCGCGTTTCTTCCAAAAGGTAGACGAATCAGAAAGGATTAGTCATAGTTAATATAGAATTAATAATTGAAATCAATAACTAACTAGGTTAACTTAACTATATTATTAACCAACTAGTTAATTAATTAGCTGACGTATTCGGAGATAAGAAACGGCTTGGTAATTGATTACATCACATGCCCTAATTAGTTATAACACTAACGAGCTTTTTACCACATGACCAAGAAGGGGGCAATCATATTAGTAAGGGTAATTATGATCCTACATGCTGGCTGACAAAACTAACCTACCCTCCCTGCTAACATGTCTAGCCAATTCGAGTAAGAAATTTTTTTAGTCTAAGACGTAGCTGAAGCTTTCAGCCAGTGAATGTAATAAATTACCTAGTTAAGCTAGGGAATGGTGAGAAGCGTCTTTAGGCCGATCATCTCCTGTTGTGCCAACAGATTCATGTCAAACGATTAACCCTACAAGTATAATTAGTAAATTTCTTGGGAACGCGTATGACTCCGATTACTATAGATTTGTTCAGGATCGACGGCAAGACAGCGAATATCGTCATCATTCAGGCGCCAGGAGATGCCAACAAAAGCACACAAGATAGTCTCGTTAAGCTGCCTGTTAACGTTTCAGTCTACGACTGTGATGTAGCGAGTGTGTCTGATATTCGCAACACGGTCCAGCATATCATTGATGCTGGCCATGATGTGGATATCCTCATCAACTGTGCTGGAGTCAGCGGTCATAAATCGATTCTCGAAGTTGAAGACTCTTTTCGTGAAAATTGATTGGTAACTACGTCATGACACAAGAAATAGGAAAACACATGATCAGTGAGAATATCTCGGCTTACGCCGGCACAAAAGGTGCTGTGAATCAGTTTACTTCGGCGTTTGCAAACGAGTGGGCTAAGTACAACATCCAAGTTAACTACCTTTGCCCAGAGTAAATGAATCTTCTCATGACTTAGAACTATCACGGTCAGCTAACTGTGTCCCATAGCTATATTCTCACTTCACTCACGAGGAGTACATTCTCTCAAGGACACCCATGGGTAAATTGGGAACCCCTCAAGACTTGAAAGAACTTACCTTGTTCTTTTGCAGTTCTGCTTCTGATTATATCACCGGCATTCGCATGCCTATCGATGGTGGAATGCATGGACGATGAACCGGTATCGTACTTCAACCTTGTGGTCTTTTCCTTGAAGGTTCCCCTGCGCGTGCGAAATTGTGATCCATCGACGTTGAAGCCGTCTTTCTCTTCGTCGTTTCTAAATGATCGCGATCAGTTTTCCAATTTTTTCTTCTTTCCTTTTTTATCAGTAGTTGTCGGTTTATGAAAGCGATCGAGATATCTCACCCAGGCGCACGGGGCCGCACGGCCTCACGAAATCTCGTTTGGGCGTCAGAATATACAAACGACTAATCCTAGAACAAATAGACGTGACGTCTTTTTGGTCTAGCGGTTAGAATTCTGATATTGGGTTAGGGGGTTATAAGACGCGACGGGACCTCATTCAGATAGTAGAAGATAGACACCCCTTTAATTCATGCAAAATTGCAGTATGTGCTAAACCACCTACGTACGTACGTACATTAACGTGTACACGTGCTGTATGCACCCACAGTACTTTCTTTCTTTCTCTCTTTCTCTCTTTCTCTCTTTTTTGGCGCGGGGGGGGGGGGAATCAAAATTAATTCAAAGCCTTTAGTCATCGTCTTAAAACTGTCGCTTTCTGTTGTCTATTATTTGTTATGTTTGCAACTATTTTTCTAGCAGCCCATCGCGATGCATCCCCAATGCAGGATATGGCTATTGCCTTGAACAAATACCAGCTGTTTTGCTCATCTCTACTTCAGAACAACCGTTAAAAGTAGACATGGCAACATAAATCTTACAGGTTGTCAGCGTATGTACCATTTTCAACCGTGAATTACGCTCCCTGTGCTACTCCCAAGGTTTGGGCATGATTCATCTATAGTTGGATTCGTGCGCTTTTGGTTTTGCATTAGATGTAAAGCTACGTACACGATAAGATGCATGCAACCAGTCTACACGGTATAAGGTGTTAAACTGGGCGGCAAATCCTCCTTGCCCGTCCCCCAAGAACTCTCACTGTCACCAAGTGTAATTTCCAATATACCCCCGTTGAGGAAGAAATCATGACTTATCCAATTCTTACTCCAGAGCTTCCCATCCATAGTCGCATTTTAAATATAAATATTCGTATAAGAAGGATCAAAATTAAAACACCGAATCATTGCTACTTTACCTATGAGAGCATTTCTAATTAATACTTCCTCAAAAAAAAAAAAAAAAACGGGTCAATCAAGTAAACATCTTAACCAGAGACAGGCCAAATATCTATCATACTCAGCGATTCGAAGAAACCCATAGCACCAGAGTTATTGTTGCCAAGGATTCCGGTATTAGTATTGTTGAATTAGAAAGGAATATAGGCATAGACTTATTTTACAGATAGACCAGGGCAGCCAGCATAATAGAATTAGTAAACAGATAAGAATGCTTATTCGTCGCCAATATAGAGCAACCCAGAGTCGTGGAGATAAATAAGATAGCTAATAGAGTTGTCCTTGCCACCAAGGGTAGCACTAAGACTACCTATATCTTGTAGGACAAAACTAAAACTAAATTAGCTAAGAGATACATAAAGAAATCAAGAAGATCTATAATATATATAGCTAGATACTACCCTTGTAAGTCTTATAATTATTCTCAAACAGATAGCAAAATATAAAATCTAATAATGGCAAACAAGATATCAAATCTTAGAAGCCCCAGCTCCTATTATCATATTTTAGTTACAGAAAGCCAACAAACCCAGTATCAACTCCATTAATACTTAAAATTATATTGTTATTAAATATATTCTTTTAATTCTATACTTAGCCAATATATTTATTATAGTTATCCAGACAATTAGTTTTATTAGCTATAGTAGCAATATAAAAATTATTATATATATATATTCAACCATATATATAATACTATAAGTCAGAGAGCCAAATGTATTGGGATTGTCATTATTAATAGAAACGTATCCAAGATTATACTAACTATCCAAGTTTCCACACCCTTTTATAGATTAATTATCAAGCTCTACCTCAGCATCTTTAATAATAGTTTAATAGGCAGTATCCCAATCAATATTAAAAATTCCTTTCAAATAGACATCTATGATCATAACATCTATATTTAAATCTCTTTATATATAACCTTTACATAGTAACATGCAGCAATTAGGAAAATAGCCTTCGTTTTAGTATATATCAATAAGGCTGCGAATTATATAAGACTGTGAATAAAGGTCAATAATAGTGAGAAGAGGATTGGCAGAATGGAAAGGGTCCTAGATACTATTTGATAAGACATACCTATCAGAAATCTCTATGTATTATATCTACTTCACAGAGTTACATCCAAAAGGTGATACCTACCAGTAGTAGCTGTCGTAGTACGGTTCATCACTCTGCCAAAGAGGATTCTAGCCCATATAGTCCTATAGACTTAACATCAATCTATAAAGTCTACTCCAGAAAGACGTTTATAAGGCATCAGAAGTACCACCAGGCGTCACAGAAATAGTATTAAGCTTTTCTGTCCATGCTTCTTATGCTGCTTCATATATTACATTAAAATCAAAGTTAAAGATCTCACTTTGTCTATTACTACAGGTATTCACGTTGCTTATGAAATTTAGTCTAATCCGAACAAGAAGCTCATTTCATACCGATCTAGCGAATTATGTCCATGCCCCAGCAGCCTTGGCAGAAGCGAAACTTCCCACCGCTTGAATTATATTACCGGGTTACAAAGCCACCTTGTCTCTAAAGAAAGTTCCAGTATTCCGAATTCCAGCTTCTGTAAAGTCAATGTATATATAGGATGTATAGTTACTAATCCCAAAGCTAGGACTAAATGTCGTATTAACTAAGAGCTGACCAGATATTGGGTCAACGACAGCCGTGCCACTTGACCGTGATTGCGGCAAATCCCCCAGATCCACTAGGATCACGGGGCTATTGTATTGCACATCGGGGTCAAAGGCGAAGCAGTATAATGCCATATGGTTTATAACCGTAACTTCCGCCTGCACGCCATTGAACAGCGTTAGACCAAAATAGCCAGGTTTGGCGGTTAGCGAATTTCCCACATAGCCGACGTTTCGATTTGGTGAGCTGTAGGCACATTGAGTAATATCGTCATTTGTGCAGTTGGGGTGCGGAAAAATGGGAAAAAGACCGAGCGATAGGGACTCGAATTGGCATTTAGCTTATTCCCTACGATGAGGGCTGTTTTGATCAAATGACAAACAGCGAAAAGGGTAACTTACACTTCCAGTGCCGGAATCATGCATATGAGAGAAGCCCATAATACTGCCAGAATCTGTAGAAAAGCCTCCCGCATTGTCGTAATTGGAATCCGGTCCAGCCTTGGCCATGCCTACATAACTGATGTAAGTGAAGATGATATATGCCCATGACTGTTCCTGGATTTCGTACTGAATGTTAAACTGGCGCCGGCAAAAACATGGCCTGTTTCTCGCGTCAGCTAACTTTCTGGGGCTTTTTTTTTAAAATAAAAAAAGAATAATACATCTCATACCCCCATTGGACGTCCCGATCAGAGGATTGACGTATTGGAGGGGGTCAAAACTACTATTGCTGATCGAGCTGCGTGCCGCGTTTGTGGGCAGAAACAGTAGGGGCAATAACCCTAGACACTTGCGGGGGGATGATAACGTATGCATCTTGCCAGGTTATTAAAGTATCAGTCGATATAATGATACGAAGGGCCACGCATCAAGATTTATGTTGAAATGACTCTACAAGTCCTAGATTGTAGCGGGACTGTATATATACTTTAGCAGGTCTTAGTTTTGTTAATAGTCAAAGTAAGCGGACTTGACTGTGCGTACTGATCCCCAGCACCACGTAAAGGTGCCTGCCCATCGCTGGGGGGATTGCAGTGTTATAGAAAGCTCACTGACAAAGGATACTTTATTAACTATATGTCTTACTATTAACTTAATATACATCACTACAAACAATGAGCATACGCATTTGAGTAAGAAAGAAATAAAGCAAAGGCTTATTGAGATCCAACTAAAATTTTGAGCTTTTACAAAATGACATCTACAACTTCGCGTTGAGTGCTCGTCTTCTCAAGGCATACGCGTCCCAATCTACTTGTTTGTTTCCACGCCGAAATTCGCTGAGACCAAACTTTGCTTCTGGATTGTTGGAAGCCATCATTTCCATGAATAGCTTACGAATGCCCTCACTTTGCTTCGAATTTTCAGAATCGTCCTTTCCAGCTAGTTTAATAAGGTCTTTCACCATCCTAGACGCATCTGGAGCTGATTTTGCGAGACTGATAAGGTACCCGTCAAGTACCTCCATCAAGCTATCACGTCTGGAAGAGGGGACGAGTTTTGTCACGGCACCAGGAACACGAGATATCTCTTCAGCGGATATAGTTCGACCAGAAAGCATGGCCTCGCGCGCATAGGCAATCCCCAACTCACGGATCACCACCTTCGAGATTGTTGCCGGACACAGACCGAGTTTCACCTCGCTGAAAGTAATATTTGCCTTCTCACTTATTATGCGAATGTCGCACGCAAACGCGAGACCGACGCCCCCCCCGAAGGCAGGACCCTGCAAACACGCAATGGTCACTTGGGGTGCGTTGGTAATCACATCAAACAGCTTCGTTAGTCTATTAAACTGCGCTTCAACGGTGGCTTCATTCTGAGAGACCGGGGAGCTGTATTTGCCCAAATCCATGCCCGTGCAGAAGAACTTGCCGTTCGCTGTAAAAGAAACACGAGTAATCGTTTCGTCCTTAGCTACTTTTTCCATGAGTTCAGTGAGACCTGTAATCATGGCCGTGGTGAGGGCATTTCCATTTCGAGGCCTGTTGAGAATGAACTTCAGATTTGCGCCGCTGCGAAATAGCTGCAGTTCCTCTCCTGCTACTAGCGGTTGCGGCAGCCAATTTAAAGACTGTAGTGAATTTTTCTCTCCTGTGGGTTTCTCCGACTTGGCTTTTTTGACTGTTTTAACCACAATTGCAAGTCCTGCTCGACTGTCGTTGGTCTTCTTTAATTGCTCGCTGATCCAGGCTCCTGTGGCGGCGACTTGGTTCAAATCCACACCGGTATTTACGCCTGCCTGTGAGAACATATAGATCACATCTTCCGATGCAACGTTGCCTTTGGCTCCTGGCGCGTACGGACATCCTCCAAGGCCGCCAACGCTACTATCAAACACACGTACCCCGTGCTGATAAGCCACCCAAATATTGGCGAGTGCCTGGCCATACGTATCGTGAAAATGACCGGCAAGCTTGTCAACCGGAATACCGTTAGATGTGAGATACTCCAACAGCTTGACTGTCTGCGCCGGCACACCAACGCCAACCGTATCTCCAAGACTGATTTCGTAGCATCCAACGTCAAGCAGCTGCCGGACACATTCGAGGACTCGAGAAGGGTCTGTGAGGCCGTCGAAGGGACACGCAAATATACACGAGATATAACTATATAATAAGTAACCAGAGAAGAGGAAACCTTGATCGGCCGTGCTGTAACTTACCTGCGTACAGCTAAGCCATGCTGAAGAGCTCTCCTCGCAACAGCCTTTGCTCTATCCAGCCCTTCCTGCACGGAACAGTTGATATTTGCTCGACTGAACCCTTCGCTAGCGCTCACAAAAACGGCGACTTCTTTGACGTTATGTTTTAGCGCAATATCTAATCCCTTTGTGTTTGGGATCAACACAGGCGCACGAAGAATCCCGTCACTACTTTCACGAAGGATGGCTTGTATATCGGTATGCGACAACACTTCCTTGCAGTCCGCGAGCTGGGGAATGGCACGCGGTGATACCACGGACGTGATCTCAATGGTGCTCAATCCCGCCTGGCGAAGACGCCTGATCAGCTCCAGCTTGGTGGACGTCGGGATGCGTTGGCGCACATTTTGCAGGCCATCGCGGGGGCCGACTTCTACGATGCGAACTGACATTTTCACTGTAGTCGTAGTGTTTTCCGACACGTCTTGATGTCCATCACCACCACCATCTTCCCCATATGACTGTATTACATGAATTGAACTGCAGCACACATGTGGGAATTCACTGCCGAGGTCTGAAACTGTAAGAGGTCGCGGCACTTTGAGGCGGCCCGTCACGGCCCGTGTTGCCGCTCGAGGCTTAAGATGCCGCCCGGGATACACCTGAGCGGCTGTCTGGGGTGGTTTGCCGGGTGTTGACTGAAATCTACAGAAGACGTGTTGGGTCGAGTGTCAAAAGTAGCAGTTACAAGTTAGATAGGAATTTTGTAAGGATGGGTTGGGGTTATACAAAGGGATTTTTTAGGGCTGGTTAGGGTTAGGGCTTAACAGGACCTACGGGATATACGGTGACCTTCTCAACTCCCACCCGGTGTATCAGCCTTTGGTGGTTCTGTAGCTAAATAAAATGGTTCTGAAGCCAATCTCTACCAATGGTGCTTGCAATACTTGAGTTAAGGTTTATAGGTTGCTGCATTATTTTGCAGAGGATGCCAGGTCTTTTACATAGCCAGGTATACATTTAGTTAGTTGGTAGCTTAGTTCTTGTTTTTTGTTCATTGGCAATGTTCAATGCATTTGGTAATCAATTATATCTGACTACAGCTTTCCCTTGATTAAGTCCTCTTTTGTAAGCAATCGCTGGGCAATATCTCGTAGGATATGCTTCTGATATTTCCCACTCCCGGTCTTTGGAAAATCTGGCAAAACACAACGTTCTCCTCCTACCCACCAGATGTATCGGGGTGCTTTATGGCTACCCATACTCTTTTTGACCCATTCTGAAATTTCCGTGTAACTTGGGTATCGAACTGTGGATGTTGAAGACGGTGTAACACGTAAAAAGCAGCCGACTACCTCGCCATAGCGCTCGTCCGGAATACCTACCACGCACGCTTCCTCAATAGCAGGATAAGCCAGAAGGCGTTCCTCAATCTCGGCTGGGAATATATTTTCTCCTCCTATTCATATGTCAATTTGAATTGGCTCTACCTTTTCATCTTGCAATCGGGTGGAATGTATTACCTCGAATAATAATATCTTTGATGCGGCCAGTGATGGTACAATAACCATTACTGTCAAAAACACCTTCATCCCCAGTATGCATCCAGACAATGCCGTTTTCATCAGGTCTCATGACTTCTTCAGTCATTGATTTGTTTCCCCAATAACCCTTTTGCAACACATACCCAGTGACGCAAATCTCACCCCGCGTCCCTCTGGGTACGACATTGCCCTGTCTGTCGATTATCTTTGCAGTGACATGTGGCATAACTTTACCTACCGTTTTTATTTGCTGTTCAAGCGGGTCGTCAAGGGCCGTCAAAAATGAGACTGGACTGGTCTCCGTCATCCCGTAGGCTATTAACATGCTGTGGATATCCATCTCATTCCGTAATCTTTTCATGATGGCCTGGGGTACCAGTGATCCTGCTGCAAGACCCGTTCTGACTGTGGTAATTTTCAATTTTCGTGTTTTGTTGGCCTCCATTTCCGCCACAAACATGGTAGGCACACCCAATAGTGCCGTACATCTCTCATTGGCAATCGCGTCAAGCACGCTGTTTGCGTCGAATTGCTCAGAAGGGAAAACCACAGAGCTTCCGTGCGTAAAGGCTCCAAGGAACCCCATGACTAGCCCGAAGCAATGAAACAGTGGTGGTGGGCAGCACACGATGTCTTGAGGTAAAAGCAACATCTTATCGCCGACGAATCGTCCGTTGTTGATTATGTTGCTTGAAGAAAGGAAATATTAGCAAATTTTTTTAAAGAAAAAAAAATTTAAAGAAAAAAAAAACAGGATTAGGAGTGGAGTACTTGTGTGTGAGCATGGCCACTTTTGGAGACCCAGTAGTTCCTGTTACCGAGTAAGAAGATTGTAATACGACCATGCGAAGAAGGGAAATGCCAATCACCAGAAGTGAACTGCAAGTTTATGACATCGTTCGCTTGGACTGAAGCCTCCATCTTCTGCATTGCAGCAGTGATGCCAGTCGATTCGGCTTTGCCATGCAATTTAAACTCAGTATAAGGTGTCACATTGACCTTGTCCGCAGATTCAGGTAACTCTGTAAGTGTGACAATTTGTTTGACTGAGGTTTTAACGTTACAAAGTAATTTAGTGTGTTCTGCGAGAGACTTTTTGCCGATCGACCCTGCAATAACTAGCACCTTACATCCTAGACTTGCGTTGGTTCTGCTGGTCTCCCGAAACAAGAAAGAAAAATAAACTTACGAACATGAGACACTGCTCGCAACAATTCCTTCGGGCTGTAAGTATTGTTTAAAACCGCAACAGGACAGCCGATGCGTCCTGCACCAAGGAAGACTTCGATGTACTCATAGCAGTTGCCGGCCAGAATTCCGACGCAATCTCCCGGTTTCAATCCATTGCTGACAAGGGCATTGGCGACGATTCGACTGCTATCGGCTAGCTGTTGATAAGTCAATCGAAGTCGCTGCTGGGGAAAAGATACGGCGACTTTGTCGGTGTACCTCTGCGCCTGCTCAGAAATCAGCGAGCCCAGCGTTTTGGACCATAAGGGTTGGTCCTGAGGGCCCGACACGATAGAAGACATTGCAGCTACCCTTCTAAAAAAACAAAAAATATGCGCCTTAACTATGCGGCATCTTTACTTAAAGACTTATATACTTCGCGTGCGCTGCACCCTACCGGGGCGGCCGGCAGTACGGAAATCGGGCCGTGCTGCTGGAAAATCCATGCCGGGGTAGATTGACAAAAGCCGGGGCAATGCAGCACAGGTACTTCGAAGTTGCTCAGCGACACAGTTCACTAAACACACATAAAAGTGTATCTTCAGCAGTAATCAACTACGATCCATTCGAAACTGAATAGATTTGTGTTTAGTCGATTGGGCTCACGGACCATGGCTACCATTAACCAATTTCCCATTGTCAATTCAGCACTCAATCTTCGATCCCCCGAATCTGCGACTAACGTGAAATCATGGCAACATGTGTTGGAGAGGCTCGAAGCCAGCTTAAAATCATCCGCTAGTGAAGGGACCCAGAAATCGCTGGCTAACCATCAATCACGCGGACAAGTGCTTGGTATGTTTCTTCTACCTGCAAAAGCAGCATTAAGTTAATTTAGTGTGACTAACCTGATGCTACGTATACAGCTCGAGACAGAGTCGCGCTTCTTCTGGATAGAGACTCGCCTTTTCTAGAAGTATGCCCACTTGCTGGGTTTAATCTTCTTGAATCAACACCCTCTGCCAGCCTGGTGGCTGGGATAGGGTCTGTATGGTAGGCCGCTTTTTCATCCAACTATTCTGAGCATCACCAACTAAAATTTATTTTCACAGTGGCCGGATCTGCATGGTTTTGTCACATGTCCCGACTCAGAGCGGTGGTGCATGGAACGAATTCACAGGTAGTAAACCGTCTTGAAAAGATGTAGAACCAAATCATTGATTTAATGTTACAGTCCTCAAGCAAAATCGCGTGACAGCCATAGCGACAGAAAATCGCCTCCCAATTGTCGCATTGGTACAGTCAGCTGGAGTCTTTCTCCCTCAACAATTCCGCGTCTTCCACACTGGAGGACAAATATTTCGTGATCTCGCTGTTCGCACCGCAGAAGGTCTACAATCATGTGCTGTGGTGTTTGGCAGTTCCACCGCAGGAGGTGCCTATCATCCAGCTTTGTCAGACTACACTATCTTCGTCGATGGCCAGGCGCAGGTGTTTTTAGGTGGTCCTCCATTGGTGAAGATGGCTACTGGTGAGGTGATCGGGGCGGAGGAATTGGGTGGTGCACGAACACATGCAATCTTGACAGGTCTCGCAGACCAATTGGCAAGTGACGAGTACGCTCATCCTCTTTTGAAATCACAAGATAACGAAGAAGAAACTGAGCTTTGACAGGTTTGATGCTATTCGTAAAGCGCGCGAATGGGTTGCAATGCTACCTCCTCCACAGGTATCTGTCTCTCAAGACTTTGCACAGATCCAACCACCACGATATTCCTCCGAGGAACTACTTGCATTAGTGAATCCAGATATCCGCAAACCTATTCTTATGAATGAAGTGCTTCTACGGATTGTAGATGACTCGCGGCTGTCTACATTCAAACCTAGCTACGGATCCAACCTCATCACCGCGTGGGCGAGAATAATGGGTGAGTTTAATGTCCATAATTCACAATTATCTCGAGGTTCCTTTGTTAAAGAATTGTCTGAAAAGGTCATCAAGTCGGAATCGTCGCCAACCAAGTCCCAGTAATCAACCCAGACGAAGCTAGCAAAGGGGCACAATTTGTTCGCTTATGCAATCAAAAGTATGTAACTCTCTTCTTATTATTCTCTGAGTAGGCACAGTATACACATTAACAACTCTCAGCGCGACGCCCATCATATTCTTGCATAATGTGACCGGTTTCATGGTAGGCTCCAAGGCCGAGCATGCCGCCATCATTAAAAAAGGAGCACAGATGGTTTCGGCTGTCAGCTGCTCCAAAGTACCTCACATATCAATCATCATCGGTGCATCGTATGGAGCTGGTAACTACGCCATGTGTGGGAGGGCGTATAGACCTCGATTTCTTTTCTCGTGGCCAACAGGCAAATGCAGTGTAATGGGATCGGATCAGTTAGCGGGCGTGATGAGCACAATTCGCAACAAAAGTGCACAGGCAAAAGGGATTAAATTAGCGAGCAAGGAAGTTGCTGATAGCACGCAGAAGTTCCGTGATGAGGTTGAACGTGACAGCGAATGCTATCGTACCAGTGCGGTTCTGCTGGATGATGGTATCATCGATCCGAGAGATACACGAGACGTCCTTGGAATGTGTCTCGAAACTGTCCAGGTGCCGGGTATAGAGTCTGCAGACATCCACCGTACACTGGCGAGAATATAGACCAAACCTTTCCTTTCTCAAATCTTTTGTACGAGATTTTTAATAGTACATGTATCACCAGTTAACATCAATTGATCCTGACTTTATTATTTATACTCAATATTCTAAGCATGGAGGTAAAGGCACCAAAAAGTCTTTAGCTAGTTGGTCAGACCTATTTTTTCAACAAATACTAGTCTTTATGGTCGCTCGAATATTGTTTAGTAACATCAATTTAATGCCTTGATGGTCTAAAAAGTAATAAACGATTTTCCTTGAATTCATTCAATAGAGATACATTATAAAATTTTACACAAAACACTCCCCTCATTAACAGCATCATTTACCTTAACCCCAGTGTTAAAAATCCCACTTTGTGGTGCTGAAATATTCATCTCCATCTTCATGCTTTCAACCACAACCACCGTTTCCCCTTCCTTTACTTCATCGCCATTCTTTTTCAGCACATTGAGCACTTTACATGGCATTGGCGCCGTTACAAAATTCCGTTGCTTATCCTTGGTATGTGTCACCGCCGTCTGTCTTGTGCTTTCGCAGTACGACAGCAGGTCGTAATATTTGCAGGAAAACCACGAACTGTTATTTCCCACCACATGACAGAATACTTCTTTTGGATGTCCTGTGCTGGAAAAACTGCTGAGTTCCATGTTTCCGGTCGACAGATAGCAATGAAACACCTTTCCGCCAATGAGGACTATCATGTATGCGTTGACCCAGGCCGAAGATGATCCTTTGCCCTGCGACACGGTGGCTTCGCAGGTCAACACTTCGATCTCGTGATTTGTGAGAAGTAAAGAGTTTTGGGACAGATTACTGCTCTCAGTTTTGCGTAGTGCATTACTGATTGCGTTGTATTGGGCGGTCACTTGCGACGCTGCAGAGACAGTCTCGTCTTCCTGTTGCGGCGCGGCAGGTAATGGCTGTAAATTGGCGACCAGTCGTGCAGAGTTAGTGTCATTGACAATCCACTGGCAAATAAGGGTATCATGAGTCGTTGAGATTATGGCAACTTGTTTATTGACCGGATCGAAACGCTGGTTACGGAAATCAGGTCGGATTCGCCCAAAGGGGCGTTGGTTTGATTGAAGTGAAGGTATGTAATCCGCTACATTTCGAAGGAATATAGACGGGATCAACGCCAAAGACCTTCGCTGAGCTGATGGAATATCGAAATTTGAGTCCAATAGCAGCTCATCTAAGTGCTGAGGGATGAATGCCGTAGTGTACGCTGGATCCTGGAAACTTGGATGCAAGAGGCAGTTCTGCAAAAACTGCTGGTTCGTTTTCACTCCTATACACACTGTTCTTGATAGAACATTGGCCGCATTTTGAATGGCGATGGAACGTGTTGGAGCCCAGACGACTATCTTCGCAATCATAGAGTCGAAATGAATGGAGATTTGCGACCCGGTCTCAACGCCCGTTTCGAAGCGTATGTGTCTGCATTTTTTGTCTTTGGTAGCCACCTCTGCAGGTGGTGACCATGATATTATGGTGCCATGCTCTGGGAAGAAGTTGTTTCGAGGGTCTTCAGCACAGAACCTGCATTCGATAGCGTGTCCAGATTGGGTAATGTTTTGCAGTCTAGGGATGGATGTCAAATCTCCCCCGGCTGCGACATACATTTGCAATGCGACAATGTCAATTCCTGTCACTTCCTCCGTGATGGGATGCTCGACCTGTAGCCGTGTATTCATCTCCAGGAAGTAGAAATTGTCATCGGAGGTATCCAATATGAATTCCACGGTGCCGGCATTCTGGTAGCCAATCAACTTCGCAACTCTAACTGCCGCTTCGCTCATCTGCTTCCTTTTTTCAGCCGTGAGATACGGCGATGGTGACTCTTCGATGACTTTCTGATGTCGTCTTTGAATAGAGCATTCCCGGTCCCAGAGCGACAGGACATTGCCGTGACTGTCGCCAATCACCTGGAACTCAATATGCTTCCCAGCCTCGATGTATTTTTCCAAGATGCAGTCACTTGATCCAAAAGATCGCGCCGCTTCTGATTGAGCACTTGCTAGTTCTGCCCTGAGCTTCGATGCTTCACGGACAATGCGCATTCCACGACCACCGCCACCCGCAGACGCTTTCAACATCACGGGATATCCAATCTGCGACGCTGCTTCTTCAAGAGCTTTAACATCGGCATCGCTTCCCGTGAAGCCTGGGATTAGTGGAACGCGGGGGTCATGCTCCCGAAGGTAATCCTTGGCCTCTCTTTTGTCGCCCAAAGTTGCCATCGCCGAGGCAGTTGGTCCGATGAATCGTATCCCTGCATTCCGAACCGCACTCGCAAAAGCTGCGTTTTCGCTGAGATAGCCGTATCCAGGGTGAATTGCATCGGCCTTTGCGTCAAGGGCTGCCTGAACGATAAGATCGGTGTTAAGAAATGGGTTTCCGCCTGTTTGATCGATGGATCCCAAGTTGATGGCCTCGTCTGCATCACGAACATGACCAGCCGTGCCATCTCTTTCAATTCTTTATTAACACCAACTGCGACCAATTTTCTGCCAGGAAGCTGGAAGATGTTCACTTACTCCTCTACGTAGATAGCAATTGACGTCAAGTTGAGCGTCCGACATGCTGCAATCACACGACAAGCAATTTCGCCGCGATTGGCTATAAGAACCCGGCGCAGAATAGGGGCACCATCATTCTTGACAGGCAACTGAGCGACGAACAGCGGTGGCCGGTCTGGACGCGCTGTGCTTCTTGTTGTCTGTGACGGAGACATGCTTTAGTTCCAAGAGTCGATCGATCAGAATGGTGAGTGCCACGGAAGTAATAACTTCGGACCTTCTACTCTCAAGAAACTAATAACTAATTCAACACTAATATCGCCCGTGCCAGCGTCTTTTGACCATAAAAGCAGGCGATCGTTAAGATTGCCGTGGATTGATTGACCCCATTCCCCACGGTCCGGCTATTACTATATACTGCTTTACCGGGGCTTAGGGCTTTTTGCCCGGCCGGCACCCGGGCCGTGTCCGTGACGCCGGGAGACAACAGGAATACCGCGAAACACATCTGCTCGCTGTTCGACCAGAGGAGCTGAGGTTCATTAAAAGACTAGTAACATCTTAGCATTTTCCGTATCACTGAATGACACTCCATACTTGACTATAGTTTAAAATCAAGAAAAGTCATCATGCCAGCTAAACAGACAGCGCCGTATGCCGACCCTCTGTGGCTGTCACGCTCTGCGAGTCCATACTACACAGAAAGCCACAGAAGACTCCAAAAAGAAGCGCGCGAGTATGTCGATACTTATATCAGTCCTTTCTGTGAGCAGTGGGAGCGCGATGGCCATGTCCCTCCGGAGGTAGACACCCTTTATTCCTTGTATCTACAACGGAATTCTAATAGATGCGGGTCATACATTGTTTAGGTTATCAAAAGACACGCAGATCTAGGCTATATGGCGGTGGCTATCTATCCACTAGCCACCGAGTACATAGAAAAGCAGGGATTGCGACTACCAGGAGGAGTCAAAGCCGCTGAATGGGACGGATTTCACGACTTGATTGTCATTGATGAAATCGCTCGTTGTGGCTACCTAGGAGTGATTTGGGCTCTGACATGCGGTAATTCCATCGGTGCACCTCCGCTGATCAACTTCGGCACCGACGAGCAGAAGAGCCGATTTGTGCCTGCGATACTCGATGGCACGTCAAGGTTCTGTCTAGGCGTTACTGAACCGGATGGTATACCTCTCCCCGTCTCGCTTGATAGAGGTCTGTTTTCTTACCTTTTGTCTAGCCGGATCAGATGTTGCTGGAATAATCACTACGGCCGAGCGACGAGGAGATGTCTATATCGTGAACGGTGCGAAGAAATGGATTACAAATGGCATTTTCGCAGACTACTGCACTGCGGCAGTTCGTACGGGAAGTGATGGTAGACAAGGAGTTTCGGCTCTGATTATCCCTCTCAAAGCCAAGGGAGTGACACGTCGAAAGATCGAGAATTCAGGGGTGAATGCTAGTGGTGAGTCCGTGAAGCACTAGCAGTTAAACATGTTTTATTTCACTAATGCGAGGCATAGGATCTACATATCTTGAATTCGACGACGTCGAGGTTCCTTGTGCCAATCTATTAGGCCGCGAGAACCACGGATTCGAGATCATCATGTCAAGTAAGTGTAATTCGGCAAAAATTTATAACCATATGAATACTGATGTTCTTTGCTTAAAATCAGACTTCAACCACGAACGATTATGGTTAGCATGCACCAGTCTCCGAATGGCTCGCTGCTGCGCTGAAGACGCCTATAACTACGCCAACGTGCGCGAAACATTCGGCCGGAAGCTGATCACGAATCAAGTGATTCGAAGTAAAATAAGCTCTTTTGGTCGATCGATCGACTCCGCATTTGCTTGGATGGAAAATCTGGTGTATATTACTGAATATTCCAAGAAGGGCGCCACAGATCCCCATATCAGCGGTCTCGTGGCCAATTTGAAGGTTCTGGCCGGCCAGACATTGGAGCATGTAAACCGAAACGCCCAGCAGATCTTGGGCGGCGCTGGATACTCCAAGACTGGTCGCGGCGGCAGAATAGAACAGATCAGCCGTGATGTCAGAGTCATGGTGGTCGGCGGTGGTAGTGAGGAGATTTTGACGGATTTGGCTGTGAAACAGGAACAAAAAGCGCTGAGGCAAATTAAACTATGAAAGATGTATCTGGAGTTGTCAAATATAGCTGCAATCCACTGAAGTAAATAATTAGTTGTAATTCTCAGTCTTTGCCTGATCAAATCCTACTCGCTAGGTATAGTAAAGTCACAGTTGATAAGGTCCTCGAAAAATTGCCAATTGAACATATGTGCTGCTTGGGGCAGGTTGGACATGAAAGGAAGGTCGGTGCGATTGAAGTCGGTTAGCCAGCAATAGTCGACGATGCGCCATAGGGTATCAATGTCTTCACCCGCAATTTCATCGTCCTCTAGTGACGGCTCTATGAGCTTCCTAGCCATACCTTGTTCCACATCAAATTGTCTCAATGAAATGGCCTACAGATGTGTTAGAAGGAATGAAAAAAGAAATTTAGTTCAAGAACAAGAAAACAAACCATTTTTGCATAGGTCTGCCAATGATGCGGCGGTTGTTCTAAGAACTCAAGACACCTTGCATATGAATGTGCAGCTCGACTCCTGATCTTTGCGTTTGTCGAATGCTGATACAACTGGCTCAAAGAACTGGTGGTCACAGCCAGATACCCCAAGAAGCTTCCCCGAACGCAACATTGTGTCTGTTGAATGATACGCAAGATATCAGCGAGGCGTTCGGAATCTTCGCGACACTTTTCCAGAGCCTGCCGAACAAAGCTGGGTGGAAAAGTGTGCCTATAGTGCTTTATGTAGTCGTATAAAAGAAATGGATGATGTAAAAGAGTGCCACAAAAATAGTACAATGCTCGACACCATATGTAAGGCCCGACATCTTGTTTTCTGTGATCCGTCTGGTCGTCGCCCCCGCAGACATCAATTTTGAATCGACTATAAATGCTGGCGGAAATATCGTCTCCTATCAAGCGCTCGAAGAAAAAGAGTGTACTCCGGATTTTGTTGAAGTCACTGCGGAAGTCCCATGGTGGGAAGTCGTGATCAAAGTTGTGTTGCAAAGTGTACCGAATCACTCGCGACAGAATCGAGCACATCAAAATGGTGAGTGCGAAATCGCAAAGCTTTTGACATTTCTCCATGTCTGGAACTTGCTTGAGCACTGCAATTGTGGGCACATCTGCTGATCCAATCTGCGAAGAAATCTGTTCGTCACTAACAGGTAGCCTCACGGTACAATCTCGGTCCGAGAGGGTGGCAGAACGCGATCGACTGCACGATACAAACCGATCGAGCATGTACACCGACCAGAACACTCTGCGATGCTCCTCTTGTTCCCAGAGTGGCAGTAGAGGGTCTGGTTCAGTATTTAGCTTTAGGCCCTGAGCGAAACGCACAGCAAGCCCAATTTTTACCCACCCCAAACGGTGTTGCCCGGCTTTGCTCACTGTTAGAATAGATTCTTTTCTTGTGTGCTCATGTTGCTTAACTGACCAGTAAAATCTATGATAGCGAGTAGATTAGTTGACTGAACAACATATAAATCTAGTCCCTGCTCTGAGGAGAAGGCCTGGTGTAGTAGAATATTCCATGCTGTCCGGGCATACGTCTCGATAGCTTCGTTGTTGCGGCCTTCAAAGAATTCATGAGTTGAATACCGTGCTGCCGTTGCAGAAAGGGCCAGCAAGACGTGTTTGGGTAAGACCCCGTCTCGTAGACGCGTGCGGAAAGTTGTCTCCAAGAAGTAGGAATATGGTTGATTGTGGAAGTTTGCAAAATACTTATCAGTTAGGTCCTCCAGCACATGCATCGGAGGAACCACAGTAAATTTACTGCATTTCCTGGTCAATGGATTTGAAATAATGGGCAATAAAACAAAAAATGATGGCTCGCTCTATACTTACTCTGTATTCTGTTGGTTGGCACTCGAGGGTGGTAGCAAGTTGGAAGCGACGTTAGAGTCGCGACGGGCCTCTGTAATGGAAGATACGCTTGTACTGGGGGTTTTTGCTTTCCCGTCAGCTTTCACCTCATCTAGTGGAGTTCCCGAGGCATAATTACGGTGAGGATATTTGTCTTGATTTAGAAATGCCTAGCTGTTGTTCCAGAAACATAACACGGGCCGTCAAATTAGGCTGTCAAAACGAAGCAGTTAATGACAATCACTTCCATAGCAGCAATGACTCTGAGGTACGATATTTTCATACCTCCTCTTCCAGATCCAGGTCCTCTGTAGTCGAGGGCCTGCATGATAACGGTCCACTAGGATAATCGCAGGTTTGGCCGAGGCGAGCACAGACCGAACAGACGGGCTTTTCTCCGCCACATTTTGTTTTTTTACGTCTGCATGGTTCAGATCAGTTTCAATTTCCTTGATAGAGACTCAATTATGAACGTACCTGCAGTTCTTACACGCCAGACGCGCTCTCTTGGGTGCAGGTTCGTCGACCATGATCCCGGGGATCCAACTGACGTACGGAAACTGCGCTTCAGGTGTAACCATAAGTAAATTTGACTATTGAATAGGGTCAAGCACAAAGACTTACACAAAAGAAGAGGAAAATGTAGTGAGAGTGGCCGATATCAACAAAGATGGCAATGTCTGAGGAGCCTAGCAAAATCGAAGTCGTCTTCTCCACACACTCCCCGCATATCTTGGGGTGCGCCGCGGTTATCCTGTACCCGGTGAGCCGATACATGCGCTAAACCAATTTTGGTAAAATCAGTATTTTTGAGCTCAATCCCATTTAAAGATAGCGCCAATTCATTTGGAACCAATCACCTTACCATAAGCTTTTGCTTTATCTCACCACGCTATTTCTTAAGAAATAATAATATGGACTTCCTCAGTGTCGTTCCAAACTCGCCACTAATCCTCACTTAGACTAGATCACGTGGCTTTTTCAAAACTCACTATTTCATTTCAACTTATTTGAAGTGAAAGTAGGCTTAATTACGTAAGTTTAGACAGCTTTCAGCCAATCGGGCTGGTGTAAGTGAGTATGGGTCCATCTATCGTATCATCCGCGTTATGTAATTTTCTTCACTTTTAGTATGTGGAAGTTAAGAGGTAATGGAAAGAGAGGTTTGTCTTGGAATTTTTATTGATAACAATATCATATCAAGGAGTTATAGGAATTGATTCTTAAAATGAGAACTAGTAAATATCCAATTTGATAAATGTGATAAGAGAAACCATTCCATTTTTTTATTCTGTTTGTGCGTTGGTGCATGTTGACGATATACCTTAACCATGATGACTTGTGCAGTCCTATTTTGTTCAATCCTTAAATTATCACCTTTGTCAACAAGTTCGAGTGGTCCCTACGAATCATTGGCCTTCAATCGGGCCTGACAACTTTCTTTTTTGTTGTTTCAATAGACTGAGATGGCCCAGGAAACATTGAAGTGGAATTGACGATACAGTAATGTTACATAAAGGGAATATCTATAGGAAGGTATGTAGTCCTTGGGTTCATCAGCTTTCCATATTCCCAAGTTGTTAACAATTCTTCTTTCTTCCATGAGCTACTTTTCCTCTTCAACTCAATTAGCACAATCTCATGGTGGATGCTGAAAAGGATTCGTTACAAGCCCTTCCATGATCCAGCATCTACCAGCCTACCCATTTGGGTGGAATTGTACAATCAAATAAGTTCATCACATCAATACCGAAAAGTTTTTGCAATCCTTCATCATCGCTAGGCATAGCATATGTTGGATCATCGACAAGGGGGAAGAAGATCGATTCCGCGCCGGTATCAGCTCTAGGTGGAGCAGGTGTCTGAGTGCGCAAAACAAAGGAGTTATCATCGTTACCTGTGTAGGGGTATGATGTTTGCCCAGCCTGCGGCACTGGAGACGCTGCAACAGCTATTGACGCTTGTAGGCTCATGTCGTGATACATCGTCTGTGAAATATCTGGAATCGGTTGAACCGGGGGGTTGGGCTGAGTGACAGATTGCAAGTCCTGGCGAGGTAAAAGACTAGGAGTATTTGATACCGCGGCGCCAGTTTGTCTCAACGAAGTAGACGTCGTGTCCCTGCTGCTGTTTTGTGCTTTGCTTTTATTGCTGTTTGTATTTTGATCGATTCCCTCCGGCTGGGCATCTCGTACAAAGGCTCGTGCAATATGAGCAAACTCAGACACCAAAGAGCCCGGAAGGGTTCCATGACTGGCGTATTCGATACGGCTAAAATGACCACTGGCCACGTCAAGAAGTGCCAAATTATTATTAGTCTCTGGGTGGGTTGGGTTATGTACAACGAGGTCGAAGAGGATAAATAAAGCTGAAATCGGCATCAATGTCATATTACTGTGAAATAAGTGAGTATTGCTATTTCCTGATGCATGTGGAAGGTAAGCTTGAAGATAAATTTGCATACCACATTGGAGTATAAGTGGCCACTTCGATGTACTTTGTTGAGTCCAATACTAAGCACACGGTTTTCATCAACTGTCTTTTAGTCTTTTGCATGTCTTGGGCTATCTCCATATCGCCAGCCTTGATATAGAGTACAATAGAGAGTAAGCAGAGCATTGAAGTACAAATACTGCGTGGTGACGGCGATGTAAATTTCCACCGTCCCAGGCAAACTACGACCAGGAAAATACTCGCACGGCCGATATCGTACTGGGATTGAGACCCGCCACGCCTCAAGCTCATTGTTCAGCTGCTGAATTGAGGCATGGTAGGTGTGTGTTGAGTGCTCGCCAGAGCTCACAGTAAATAAGCTTCCGTAAATGCGGGAAATCAATCGAGAATATCTGGCGAGAGAAAGGAACCAGTCGTAATCTCCGAAGATGGACTCAGGTACCAGAGGGATTGGACAGCCGATGTCACAGTCTGTAATAATCTATAGATTTCATTAGGATTGTCTTCTTTAAATCTTCTATAGCTATTCCAGCAATGGTCAATGTTTGAGTATACATACCGAAGTTCTTCCCGCGACGAAACAGGTCGTTTTCTCAAGACAGTATATCACCCAGAAAGTGCGACGTCGAGTATCGTCATTCGTGGTGGGAAGTCTGCTTGTCGTCTTGTTGTAGCCCATGCTCTGACACATCTTGGCAGCTTCTGGCACCAGCAATGATTCAAACTGATATGCAGATACAGTTGACGAGAAAATGGCCTTTCCAATGGATCAGTTGCGTCTACGGGAAAATTGTTCAACTAACCATGGAAGTAAGAGCCTGAGCTTGTACGTTAGCCCGGAAGTATGTGCAGTTAAGTTGAGACTCGGAGCATACCTGCACAGCCACCAAACACCCTTCATCATCACAATATCTGGAAAGTAAGACAAAGCGATTTCAAAAAAGTTCCATGCAGTTCCACATTCAGGGTCAAAACTCCCTCCACCATGGTATTGACAGCCAATGGCGAGTACGGTGTGATACAGTGCTGACCAAGCTTCATCCACAGTCGCTGACGACTGTGACGACAATTCAATTACTTTTTTCTCAAACAATTGTCGATCAAGAAATGGATATATCGGATGCACTTGCTCAAAGTATGCTTGATGGGGTATGTTAGGCTTCGAAATCTACAAACAACAGGAAGGAAAGAATTCTGCATACATTGGATATAAGATGACTCTAGAGGGCCCGTTGTGAACGGTGCAGCTCTATTGAGTTGGCGTAATGAATAAAGATAGTTCATTGAGTGTGGTCTTTTGTTCATCCTAGAATTAAGTACTGAGTCAATTTTCTGCATCAATCGGTCCAGTTTTGTATGTCCAAGCCGAGTGTTCAATGAGCGGACTCTGCTGCTGGAAAAAAAGGACAGGTTGGAGCTGTGTCCGAAATATTCGGTAAGCTACTTAGGATCAGCCAAAAAGAAAGAATTAAACAACCACGGAAAATATTGACCTTGTTTGAAGAGATCTCATTTTTGACAGTCGCCGATGTTTGACGATTAGCCAACAGAATATCAACATGCAGTTGAGACAAAAATCGGTGCTTGGTTTGATCATGACTGCAGGTAGAAGAAATTCTGGGTATTCCATGGCCTTGGCCTAGGGCTACTTCGCCAGAAGATACTCGTGAACCCTGACTATGTGGTGTATTTGCTACCTTGGGCAATGGAAGCTCACCAGGACCTTTCACACTCAATAAATGCCTACTTGTTAGCAATGGAGCTATAATTTTATTCTTGAAAATTGACAAAATACTGACCATCACCGTAGACGAACTTCCGTTTCCGGGGCCGATTTAGGTAGCTATAATGACAGTGTGAATTCCGTGCCTATGTGTGTTACAGTAACCCAGAGTTAGTAGGCCGAGCGAACGGTTGCGCACAATATACTATGAGTCATTACCATGCAGTTACTACAGCTGGACTGCGCCTCATTTTCAGATCCTACATGTAAAGTTAATAAGTTTCATGAAGCGGGATTTGTCTTGACACATCGGACTTTGCGAGCCTTGCAAGTGTCGCAAGTTCGGGCCAATTTTTTTGGAATGACCCCTGTCATGACTCAGTTCTATGCCACACTGTCACTGGCGTTTTGCTCGTGAAAGAACTCAGGGTGAACGAAGGAGGTCCTGACAACTTATTGCGGGACGTGGATGTCTTTTCTGCTTCGGCTCCGGACAGTTCGGAGCCGAATGACGTTCATACGATTTCCGAGACCCGAATATCCCTGTTAAAATTATTAAGGAGGCAACTATAGGACTTGGATTTAATCAGCAACCGATCAATGAAATAAGTAGCTGTTACAGTATAAGCATATTTGTACATACGGCAGTGAGGGAGAAAAAGGACTGTGGAGACTTGTTTTGTGCCGCTCGGCACCGAACTGTATGTTAGGGCTAATGTACATCAACTCTATTCCCCTTATATAGCTTCCAGCTTGCATATGTGCTTAAAAATATTTATTTAACAGAAAAATCACACTCGCTTCAGATGTTTTAGGCTCTCTTGAGAGAAGAAATAGACCTCTAACCTCATACCTTCACTTATATCGTTAATTCTAATTCTTTGTTTTCCTTTTTGACCGCAATGTCTGGAGAACCACACCCAAGCGACGACTCGCACAATTCCAGCGACGTCGAAAGGATGGTCAACGATAAATTTACAAGCCCGTCGGTCTCAACTGCAATCGGTGAAGAAAACCAGGAACAAGAGCCCGGTCCCAGTGTAGCAAGGCTAGCTCGACAGTTCACGAAGGAATCCATCTGCCTCTCTCAGATACCCATAACCGGCTATAATCAATTTCTATCTTCCGATATTCCCACCCTAGATCCGAAATCGCCGGATTTCAGTCCGATGAAATGGATTAAAGCTGTTCTTGGGGCCACTACACAAGATCCAGAGAGGTACCCGTCCCGAACATCAGGCGTCTCTCATCCTACTTTGAGCGCTTATGGTTTTGGGTCCGATGTCAACTACCAAGCGGATGTGTTGAACGTTTTCTTACGCGGAGTCGACATGGCTAGAGCTTTGTTGGGTAAACAAGGGCGAAAAGTTCAGATTCTTCGAGATTTTGATGGCTTGGTGAAAAGCGGAGAAATGCTACTGGTGCTTGGCCGTCCTGGAAGGTACGAGGTAGCGTATCTTTTGCATCATGACCGTCCGAACTAAATCCTGGAATAACAGTGGCGTATCAACCTACCTGAAGACCATTGCTGGACAAACGTACGGCTTCCACATTGACCCAGAATCAAAGTTTGATTATCAAGGTAATTGGTTGAATTACTTTTCGCTTGCCTTCTATTTTTTTAAAATAGTTTCTCACTGGCTTAGGCATCCCATACGGCATGATGCACTCGAATTTCCGAGGCAAAGTTATTTATCAAGCCGAAACTGAGATTCATTTCCCACAACTGACTGTTGGTGAAACTCTCCAGTTTGCCGCACTGGCAAGAACTCCAGGGAAAAGACTGCCGGGAGTGACACGCAGACGATACGCCGAACATATAAAAGATGTGGTCATGGCCATGTTTGGTTTATCTCACACAATGAATACTAAGGTGGGAAACGACTTTATCAGGGGCGTAAGCGGTGGCGAGCACAAGCGTGTGAGTATTGCTGAAGTTATGCTGAGTCGAAGTCCGCTGCAATGCTGGGATAATAGCACGAGGGGTCTCGATAGTGCTACTGCTCTTGAGTTTGTTAGAATAAAACACTTTCGCATAAAACTAAAGACTGATGTGACTTTGAATACTTGCAGAAACTTTGGCATACTTATTGGATATATCGTATTTTTCACAGCGGTTTACTTTCTGGCTGCTGAGTATATCCCTTCCAGTCGCTCTAAGGGCGAAATTCTCGTCTTCCGTCGCGGAAAAGACGCTCCGTCAAAAACGACTTCAAGATCGGACGACATCGAAAACGGTATTCCTTATTGCATCACTGAGCCTCGTAGCGAAGGAGATAATGTCGCTTCCATCCAGGAACAAACGGCTGTTTTCCATTGGAGAAACGTCTGCTACAATGTCAAGATCAAAGAAGAGACAAGAAGAATTCTCGATCATGTCGATGGTTGGGTAAAGCCTGGCACATTGACGGCATTGATGGTGAGTCTCTCCAGGCTATCTTTGAATAGGGCCAATATTTAATTCCCTTTGTCTGTGCTAGGGCGCAACAGGTGCTGGAAAAACAACACTTCTAAACGTCCTTGCTGAACGCGTAACATTTGGTGTTGTTACTGGAGATGTCTTCGTAAACGGCATCCCACGAGGAAACTCTTTCCAGAGGAAAACTGGGTATGTTCAACAGCAAGACGTCCATCTCGAGATATCTACTGTTCGAGAAGCGCTAGAGCTTAGCGCACTTCTACGGCAACCCTCAAAATACTCTCGCAAAGAAGAACTTGACTATGTGGATGAAGTCATCAGGCTTTTGGGTGTGGAAGCTTACGCAGAAGCTGTCGTGGGTATTGTTGGCGAAGGTATGATCCGAGCTCTCTTAACTTTCTCTTTTGATGTACTTGAAGCTCAATTCGTATGGAAGGATTGAACGTGGAACAGCGGAAACGTCTAAGTATTGGTGTCGAGCTCGCTGCTAGACCTGAGTTGCTTCTCTTTCTGGACGAACCGACATCCGGTCTGGATAGTCAGACGGCATGGTCTGTTACAGCACTCATCAAAAAGCTATCTGATAGTGGATAAGCAGTTCTCTGTACCATACATCAGCCATCAGCCATGTTGTTTCAGCAATTTGACCGTCTACTTCTACTCGCAAAGGGAGGTAAGACAGTGTATTTCGGGGGCATTGGTGAGAATGCGCGAGATATGATCCACTATTTTGAAAGCCACGGCTCTCAGCCGTGTGGAACTGACGAAAACCCAGCGGAATGGATGCTGAGAGTCATTGGAGCTGCACCTGGTGCTGTAGCTGAACAAGACTGGACCAAAACTTGGCGAAATAGTCCCGAATACGATGGTGTTTGCGAAGAACTTACCCGGTTGGAAAATGAACGACGGCCAGACGCTTCACAGGAGCCACCAATTGATGCAGCTGAGTCTGCTTCGTATGCAGCCAGCTTATCCAACCAACTCCTCCTGTGCACTAAGCGTGTTTTTCAACAATACTGGCGTACGCCGTCGTACATTTATACTAAATTAATTCTGTGCTTAGGCGCGGTAAGCTTACACAACTGGAGTATTTCCAATGTCCATGAATATGATACATAAACTGACTTGGCTCACAGAGCTTGTTTATTGGTGTTTCATTCTACAAGTCCGAAAACACCATGCAAGGCCTCCAAGACCAGATGTTTGCGGTCTTCATGCTACTCGTTATCTACGCCTTTCTCGTCTACCAAATAATGCCCAATTTCATCCTACAACGTGACCTTTACGAAGTCCGCGAGTGCCCTTCGAAGACCTATGCCTGGTATGTGTTCATGCTGTCTAACATCATCGTTGAGTTGCCATGGAACACATTCGCTTCTCTGTTGATCTACTTTCCTTTTTGCTACTTGGTGGGTTTGTATCGCAATGCGGAGCCCACAGATGCTGTTCATGAGCGAGGTGCATCGATGTTTCTTCTCACATGGGCTTTTATGATTATGTCCGGAACCTTTTCTCATATGATGGTTGCTGGGCTTCCCACGGCCGAGCTCGGGGCAGTTATCGCTCTAGTTATGTTCGCCTTGTGCCTGATATTTTGTGGGTAAGTTACACATTGGAATTTGCCAAAATCCAGCCTTGGAACGCAATTATTAACAAAAGCAGAGTTATAGCATCCCCCACCGTCCTCCCCGGCTTCTGGATATTCATGTACCGCGTATCGCCCTTCACCTATCTCGTCAGCGGACTCTTGTCGACCAGTCTTTCGGATGCCGATGTGCATTGCGCTTCTTTCGAAGTGCGTACTATCCTGCAGACCCCATCGGGCGAAACGTGTGGACAATATCTAGCCGAATACATAGAACTGGCGGGAGGTGCCATCTACAACGCGAATGCAACAGATAATTGCGAGTTGTGTAGTATTTCGACAACAAATCAATTTCTGGCCTCTGTGAGCGTATTTTATAGAGATCGATGGCGCAATTTTGGTTTGATGTGGGTGTACATCGTTTTCAATGCTATCGCGGCACTGGGATTGTATTGGGCCGTGAGAGTGCCTAAGACAAGAAATGTCCGAGAATTACTTCGTGCCTACTGCACTGGGGCAAAATAGGTGGATTAGGTACAAAGCCAAAAGTAGTGAGAGCTTCTCCTGGTTTTGATTAGTTGTTTCTAGACTTGACTACATCTTTTTTCTTCGCTTGCCGCTTACTGTTCTTACTCTTTGTATTTTAAAAACATGTCACGCTAATTTCAAGAATAGAATAGATTAAGCGGTTTTTAAGATGATAACTATGAAGACAATAATTCAAATTCTATGGTTGTCACTTCTTATAGTCCGACTAATTAATGGTAATAATCTAGCCAAATAGTATTAGCGACTAATCTAAGCAAGTAATCAATAAGTATGTTCTAAACTCTACTATTGTTGAAAAGGAGAGTCTATTCTATAGCTTGGTATTCTTATGACTACCAGATTTTAATGGCGGTTGGAACCCAAGCTCCTCGATACTTCGAATCGAGTGTCGTCTTTCACCTTGCGAAATAAAGGTCTTCTTTATATCAGGCACTCGCGATCGAATCCACCTTTCCCTGTCTCCCCATCTGATCCCCAACTTCCCCGTACCATCATTTTCAAGGCCGGGTCTAGAATTTGCCGTTTTTGCCCAGTCATGGAGCATATTGTTGTAGTCCGCATCCAAGGGGAAAGGAATGACGTGGAATCCCTTTCCCGAACCCCTTTTGTCGATTTCTCCATTCTCCCACTTCCGCATCTCAACTTTCGAGGGCAAATTCAGTCTCCGAGACCAGATGCGTGAGAATACCGCAGCTTGATTTTCTGCGAGAGGGAATGGAATGACTCTCTGCGGTAGGACTGTAAGCACCAGCGTTGGATGTTCAGTATAAAACAACTGCTGGTAGACATTTAATGCTCGCGATCCATCGGTAAAAACGGGGGTCTTCAGTGACGATAAAAACAAATATGCATAGAAGTATCCAGTGCAGAAAACGACGGCATCGATATCTTCTTCAGTTGTCCCATCTGTGAATCTCACACCGCGATTAGACGAGGCTGAGGACAAGAACTCGACGATTTCGCCGCGTGGTACCCTGTCAGAACTCCCTCCAACTGGAACAAACTCTGATACTGAGCGATGCGAGGAAATTAGAGGCTGTTTGCAGACTCGAGAAATTTGGCTTCCAATGTCAACCCCAGATGCGGAGTTGCCAACAACAATAACTTTTTTGTCCTTGAAGTCGTCTGCAGAGTCATAGACTTTTGAATGGAGGATTGCGTCGGGATAGTCCTGATTCCAAGCTTCTATTCCCTTGATGGCCGGTATATAAGGAACGTTGTAGTGGCCATTTGCCGCCACAACCGCATCATAGATAGTTGTCGACGTCTTCCCCGAATGAGGGTCTTTCACCGTCACCTCCCAATTGCTTTGCAAAATATCATCAAGTTGAACATCCAGGACTTGGTGTTCAAACTTGATCAAATGTTTGACATCTTCTGCATACTCCTCGAGATATTCAAGCACCTGCTGGGATGTTGGGAAAAGCTGGATATCTTTAGCAAACGGTTTTGTACCATATGCCATGAGCGTTTTGGGTATGTTTGTCTCCATGTTGCTATATAGCGGCGATACAAATGTCGCTTCTCGGCTTCCATCGCCTTTGGGCTGCCATATGGGCTCTTCAGGTGGTTGATTGGGGTCTGGCTGCGGTACTGGGATTTTCACCGAGCCCTTATCTTCTGTCGATGCATGGATCCAGACACCACCGACTCGGCTGCGTTGTTCAAAAATATCAATTTTCTCAAAGTACTTCTCGGCCAAGAGATATCTTGAAATGGCGATTAGCACGGGACAGATTTTAACCAGGGAGAGGTCATGTACTTAGCAGCTGCCAGCCCACAGGGTCCAGCTCCAATGATGGCCACTCGACGAATAGTTGGAAGCGTCGTCATCGTATATTCTCAATAGCCTGCTGACCTGCATAAGCTCAGCGAGTCTGAGGATATAAATTTTCGTATTACTGGTAAAGGATACATACACCAGCAGTGGTCGATAAGCGGTACCTTCTGCCCCGCACTAAACGATACGTCTTATTTTTGCCCAACACTCGCAGGGTTGCTCAATTTGCGTTAATAATGAGAGATAGTTTTGGTCTTCTGTATCAAAACGTAATTATATTGGTTTTTCCATTCGCACAGCGTAAACAAGGAGACCGTAAGATATGGTTGATGCTCGATTAAAGGTCGTTGTTGTCGGAGTGCGGGTCCAATCACGCAATAGATCACTGATGCATGTATGCATTAATTATTGTATCCTGGGATCAACAAGTTTGATCTATTAAATGGGTTTGCTTAAATTTTTAGAGGTTCTTTTGGCCTTAAAAATTGGAATTGAAATATGATATACCAATACCTTCATATGTTAAATCCTACAAACCCACCTCACTGGTTACTGATTAATGAGTTTAATGGAATGGTTCGCCTCCAACGATTGATGTTACATATACAAATTGGTATATCATGCAGCAGTTAAAATCGAAATGCTGATATCCATGACACCCCTATAGAGAACCTTCACTATATTAAGGGTGAACTTGGCAAGGTCCAGTTCATCTGGAAGCAGTTATAGTTGACGGACAGTTTGAAGGTACCAATAAAATGACGACTTGATTGAAATAATAGTTTGATCAAAAAGAGCAGCAAGTATGATCATCAGCTACCCATTCTGGTAAGGTAGTCATACCACTTGGCGGAGCGCAGATGAGGCTGTGGGATCTATATTGTGTGATTTCACCACAAAGCGAGTCTTATCTATGCGACAACAAAGGCAATAAAAAGTAAAATGAGAAATATCCTTTCCTTTGACTACACTCAAATTTGTAGAAGGGTAGAAAAGAAACAAGTCGAGACATACAAACATTAGCGGAGGTCACGTGCGCTCTCCAGAGCAGAAGAGGGGCCACGATCAGGTAAGGTACCTGTTGCTGCTGCTTCTTCTGCTTTTCTCTCCGCGATACAAAATGTATTCTTCTGCTGCGACTCTTTTCATCCTGTGAGTTTATAGAAAACCTTAACGTGCTAAAAAGTACAAATTGAAACTGACAAAATCAAAGAGACCTGAATTGATGAACAATTATCGCCCTCGGATGAGCCTCGTGGAGTTTTCCACCGAGTGCGCCTTAGAGGCGGAGTCACACCTCCTGGCGGAAGCTTTTGTTCAGTCATCCCAATTACCTTTGACTCATTGTGCTCTATGAATCCGGCGTTGAGCGACTCTTTTTCCTTTATTTCTTTTCCCCCTCTTTATTCTCGCGGTTTTCGCCTTCGTTTTTGCGCTTGAATGCGACCTCTCGACGACGTATAGATTAGCTGCTTGGACTCGACATAGATTACTTTTCCTTTTTTTACTTCTTGTTTATTAATACCACATTCAAATCAAGCAAGACGGAAGCGCGAAGCCTGAAGTGAAGCCATGGACGTGTCATCACTAGTCCTTGAAGGCCATCAAATATTCACCACTCATGAGGCGCTACAAGCATACATCTTGCCCAAGATCCATCAGGCGCTAAAAGACCCCAACTTAAAACGAGTTGTGGTCAAAGGATTTTACAAACGACTTGGAGAGAATGTGTCGGTGTCAGAAAATGAAAAGGATGACAAGCGCTTCAACTGGCACCGGCCAACGGCTAAACTGCTCGACCATACCACCCTTGAGCTGTTATGTTTCCCGGGTAGGGATACAGTACATCACCAAGCCCTCATGGCTGCGACATACTTCCGGCTTCTTTCGCCCCAGCTTGAGGCCCCTTTAGTGATCGAGCATTTGCCGTCTACACAAGACTGTTCGGCTATTTTTGCCAGCTCGAATCTGCGGCATATGGGTCCTGTCCATACTGTTGTGATAGGTTATGTGGATCGCATACTTCCACAGAACTCGCAGTCACACTGGAAGACGGGCAAGGATGATCCTGACCCGATTTTTGGCTGGAAGACATATCAGCGGCGGAATGGCGATACGGTTGCGTTTCTCGGTTGTATGATCAGCCTATGGGGCGATGTTCTCGCACATTTGATTCCTGCGTTAGAGTCACTCAACAAAGTCCAGTGCATATTGTATATTGGAAAAGCAGGGTCTCTACGGCCTCAAGACCAGCCCAACCGGGTGATTGCGACAGGGAATTCTAGCTATCTCAATGGGGAGCTGATCGTCTGGGAAAACCCGCTTTATCCCACGATAAATAACCGCAGTAAGAAGAACCCATCTGTTGGGATTGCCCAGGGAACACATGTTACCGTTTCGTCGCCACTTGACGAGACCCAGGCATGGTTTGCGGAGTGGAAGGATGAAGCCCAATGGGTTGATTGCGAAGTTGGACATATTGCCCGTGCCTGCAAATCACTAGGCATTGACTTTGGGTACATTCATGTCATCTCAGACAATGTTGCAACACAGTGTTCGCAGAACCTTGCGACTGACCGAGATCCGGCCGTTGTACACGATCGCAGCATTGCGTTTGGGGAGATATGGCATATCATCCGGGATTTTTGTACTATAGAAGATACCCCTGAGCGATTAGAGTAATGAAAATTTAGAAAAGTCTTTTACATTATAAAAAAGCCGTAGAATTTTAAGACTGGTCAAGTATTGTAAAATATGTCGATTGATATACAGCATGATTAAACACCGAACGGTCTACGGACTATCAACATATACATATATTTGTGGAGGCTGGCAGAAGAAACAAAAACCTTCATTATTCATTATAGTGAGTTAATTCTTATCAACAAGTCATGAAAAATTTCCCTGATCCTAGGAGAGTCTTTGTTCTTAACTAGAAAGTTGTTAATTAGTCCCTGTTCAATGCGGCTGTCTGTAGTCAGCCTCGCCAACTTTGATCTGCGTGCGCGGCCGCACTGACCTCAGTTGCGTTCAACCTCAACATTTGAACCTCAGCATTCGAGCTCCAAGACGTGTTTGTACGCGTCGGATGATATAGAACTAATTTCTTCAGCTTGTTTTGTCAAGTCTGGTTTTAGAAGATATCTTTCTTTGCGGATAAAGCATATTGGCTTCATTCTCTGGTACTACCAGTGAGTCACTTTCCAGTCACGGATCAGCGAGGAAATGTCTGGCCTGGTAAGAAGTAAGATAGGGCGACTATCATGGAGGTCAGCAAACTCTTCTACTTTTTATTTATGACAAACTAATAATATACACACTAGATTGGATAGCAGAAAGTGGAGCGAGTCCCAAACCACTATTGAGGCCTTGCTGAACACCGATGTAAGAAGGCGGCTTTCACTGTTTTCATTGTCTAATCGTTACCATTCATTGCATGCTCAGTTTTTTCTTATAGATATTCCAAGAATCGGGGTTACATGTTTAGTAAGTTATAGCCAGAAATCGCGTTCAGATTCCTCTGCTTACAGACACAGTTTCCTTCCCCCAGTCAATGATTTGAACAAAAATCATGAATTGTGCGAGGGGCTCTCTCAGCATCTTTACATCGATCCTTTTTTCTGGACAGATAACGCATATGAGTCTAATGGATTCTTCTTGTATGAAGATCAGCCTGTCGACGCGCAAGATTTCACAGGCGACAGCAGATGTATTTTAGACCCAACATAAGCCGATCAGTTTTCAAACCACAACTCACTGTTGGACAGGTTCCATATCACGATTTCTTATCAAAGAGCTGGAAGAAAAGGGAGCTAAAAGCAGCTATAAGTGGCAGTATCTCTCGTTTTTCACACTTTGGATTTCCGGAACAAAAAACGGCATGTCTACGAATACGCAGATTTTGCTGTGCTTTGATTTAACTCGTGATGTCATGGAAGTACTCATAAGGAAGAACTTTCTGGAAGCAAACGCCCACAGCCTCATGAGCGGTTCTTTGGAGACATACACCGTTCTGGCAAAAGCAATGACTCATCATTTTGACGAGTCTCTTTGGAAATTTCGAGACCCTATTCGCACAATTGAGAAGGTGCAGTGAGATAAATACCCATCCAATCAAAATAAAAGACCGTTTTAACGTTTGTAGACACGATCAAATATCAATCGAGTGGCCCCAAAGAGTCCACCGCAGCAACGGTTTAAAGAGCTAGTGAAAAAGTACGAGGATATGTATGAACTTTCAAGACATATTATTCACGCACGAGAATGCCTACAAGTGACTGCAAATACGTTTCTATTGATAGAAGAGTTTCGTGAAAAACATCAAATCCAACACTGGTCGTCGGGAAATGTTGGTCGACGACCTATCCAAATCTTACGATTCTATGCTTCGTTTCTTGGAAATATTGAGAAACGAGCAGAATCTTTTGAAAGAAGACTTCAGAACGAAGTTCAACTGGTAATACCTCCAACAATATCCATTTTAGGTCAATCCTAATGCTTCTGCATTTTAGGTCTATAATCTTATTGCTGCCGAAGAAGCCTCGGACTCTAGAGACTTGTTGCACCGATCAAATGCCTCGTTGAATGGGATCAAGGAGAACGCCGGTACCTCGATCAATCACTTGGCCGATATGAAAGAAGCTGTGACGCCTCTGGAATCAATTCAAAAAGACACTGCTGCCTGGATCAAGCTTCTCGCGGAGAAGAAAAATGACGATTTAGTCACGCAGGCCCTGTTGGAAGAACACAAGAAATCACGAAAAGACATGCTTAATCTAGCATTGCTTTTATCTTTTGAATTCTGGGCAGGAATTCTTGTTTTGGTGAGTCAAGTTGCCTTTGATAATTTGATAGATGGGCTTCTCACATTTGGCAGGGGTTCCTTATTTCGAACATCTCTCCTACTAACTTTGTGGGTGGCGATGGTGAGCAAGATAATTTTAATGTGCATACCCCAGGGCTTTTTTCCTGGTTGCGTTAGACATTACCTTGGGGGTATCTCACAAATATCTACACAAACTCGTCAAGCAAAAAAACCTGCGATTTGAATTGTATTGGGGAAGGTTCTAGGCTCTATAGTATTCTGACTTTAAATAGATACAGCTCAATTAAAGTTCACTTCATCAGTATTACCATCCTCATCCTCGCCTTTTCTTCAACCACCATTCTTTAATGTTCACCCAGAGAGTGACAGAAAGGGCAAAGACTGTTAGGGGAACCGCCAAAACAAAAAACAGCCAGAAAGTGCTTTTTAGACTTTTGACGTCTGGTGTCATACTCAAAAAACTAGAAACAAAGGACAACGGAACGAAAACGACAGCTAAATAAGTTAAACGGGCGAGGCTGCTGGTTTGTTCCGCTGAACGCTTAGCTTCTTCGATGGAGATGATGGCTGTAACCACGCTGACCATGTCTTGTACACGAGTCTGAACCGCATCGATCTCGTTCATGATTTTTAGAAAGTCCTCTCGCAGCTGCGTCAATGGGCGATCTTTCTGGTCATTTGATGGCATTTTTTCAATGCTAAGGATATTATCCAGGACTGCCGACACCCACTTTCGATATACAGGCAAGTTACGGCGAAATGGATGAAGTCTCTTCAAAGTAACACCGAGCCCATATGACTTGCCATTGCCACGAAAGTCGGGAACCTCGAGCTCCCATTCAATCTGAGCCAATCTTGTTGACATGTACTCTTTAACGGTCAGCCATTCCTTCGCAATGATACTCAGGATAGCAATTGCAAGAATGTTAGGCTGCTCATGCAACTCATGGATATTCTGCATGCCGATTCTCATGGTCCAATGAGTAACAGCATCCAGTAACGAGTTCTGAGGAATTAATGGAGCCTCATTGGACGAAAATCTTGGAGGAATGTCCCAGTTGTAGCCCTGTCCCCAAAGATGATGACCTTCCTTGAAGGAGGGGTCGACAATCAATATTCCTGTATGTGACCTTTAACTCTATGATGCGGGAATATCATTATGCCGAATATGAAAACTTACCCACCGTGTGTTTTTGGCGCTCGTTATTGCGTCTGATCCACAAAGACGCTTTGCTTCGGCACATGCAGACCTCGGAATCATCTGCGTCTACTACATAAGATTTTATACCATCCGCGTCGAGACGTCGAAGTACATTCATTCTGCCGGCTTCTTCGGTAGCCCGAAGCTTCGACTCTTGTGACTTGAAATATCGCGGATGAACGTAGCGGAATTGATAAAAGTCTCGATCACGAGAGATATGATGAAGATCATCTAACTCAACCCATGGATCCCTGGTGTTAAACCATAGGTAGTCGCTTATATGGCCCCTCCAGAACAGAGGATCAATGTCGTATGTTGATCCAAAAAGCTCAATGACATCTCGGGAAATATCCTCGAGGATAAAGAGCATAGAGTGATCTGGATGAGGATCAAAAGTGGGCTCTGTCATCAGCTTGCGAAGCTCGTCGATACTGCTAATCGATACTCGCTCGGGTTCTCCAGATGCATCCTTTGGGAATTTGATTACTTCCAGTCGTGCACGGCGGGCACGTCTATCTCTCCCGGTTTTTGAGAGATGTTTCCATTTCACCGGAGAAGTCGTGACCTCCATCCAACTTGCCAAGTACGATAGAACAGGCCATGAGACTGAGAGATCCTTGATGTACTTGAGATACGGCATGTTTTGGCTTGATAAAATTAGCAACGCAAAATAAACGGTCATGGAATATCGCTTACACATCTATTTCCCATGGCTGCTTCCGCTCCGGAGATGCGTACACGTCTCCAATATAGTACGGTTCCCCTGCCTCAATAGAGTGAGGAAGCACATTGTCCAAATTTTTCCCCCGGATGCGTTCCCGGAAAGTACTGTGCTCGGAAATTGGAAGGAAATGCTCATTATGACTTCCTGGAGGAGCAGTATACTCGTCTTTTTCACTGGAGCTGCGTTTCGAAGACATCCTCGATGGCTGATTTGATAGTTCAATGTCGGGTTTCGACATCAAGTTTCGCTGAGTTTTATTCTATACCGAAAGAATAATGGAATTCTTTCCCCTGGAGAAAATAATTCAATAAAAACAATTCATTTATAAATAGTATGGACATTTGGAAGAATTAAATGCGGCTCATGAAGAACGCCTGTCTATATTTGAGCTATTACGCCTTGCGCTTGGTTATTCGCGCGTATAATTGCGCCACGTCACGGTACATGTGGCTGCAGGACTGGTGACAATCTTCGCCAAAAAAAAAAAAGCTTTGGAAATAAGACTTTGTAAAGTCAATTGGTATTGCACTTGGTAATACGCACTTGGATATACTACTAGGATGCACTGTGCATGCATTTAGTTTACATACTACATAGTTGCACTTCTATTGAGATGTGCTTTTAGATCGACGATTTAAGGAAAATCTCGCATTAAATTCAAGAGAATTTTGTAGTTCCAATGAAAATTCGCATTTCATTTCAATTCCATTCCTGCGACACTCGACGTTGAGATTGGCTGGCACATCCATATTAAGGTTGGAGCGACTGCTGCCAACTGATGATTTTTTTGTCTTCTTTCAACCTCCTCAACACAAGAGTCATCGTCGTCGAACATCGACAAAACACGCCTCTCGGACGATCAGCCTCGATCAAAAGCTCAAGGCGAAGATCTTAGATAGGCGCATTCGGCATCTGTTCAACATTGAAAAACACTTCGAAAAAGACCACATCTCGGTCTGGGCTATTCGCTTTTAATCCGAGGCAGACAACATGCCGTCGAAGGAGGATCCAGCGCAGCCACCGTCAAATGACATGAACCGGGCTAAGTTACGCGACATGATGCAGTGCGTCCAGTAGAGCCTTGTGGCATTGGCTGCAGGGGGGGGGGGGGGGGGGGGGGGGGGGGGGGGGGGGGGGGGGGGGGGGGGGGGCGGGGGGGGGCGGGGGGGGCGCGGGGCGGGGGGGGGCC